>WYDI02032065.1:0-63836 GCA_009867235.2 Psittacus erithacus
TGATGGACAGTGGCTTAGCAACTTCATTCGCCAGCTCCTTCAGGACCCACGGATGGATTTCATCAGGTCCCATGGACGTGTGAACTTTCAGGGTCTTAAGATGGTCAAGCTAAAGGAAAATATCCATCTCAAAGTTCTGTACATTTGACATATGCTGCTCTCAACATCTTACAGCTAAGTGGCGAGTTGTTCAGCACTGTGGTATGTCTCCGCCTGGATTTTTCTGTTAAGTCTTTATATGCATGCTAAATAAATTACTCAACCCTCCTCTCCCTCTGATAATGGGAAACAACAGTTGCCAATGCAGTTCTGTTTGCAACTGTGTTTAACAGCCTCAGGGACTTGGTTTTGCTCCTGCCACAGCTGGGCAGGAATGAAGCAGGAGTGCACAAACAATGCAACAGAAGCCTGCAGAATGAATCCACCAACTTAGGGGAAGCAGGTTGAGGTTGTGCTGGGAATGGGACATGAACGAGGAAAGTAAAGCAGTATATAGTAATAGCAAGTATATGCATGTACTGAACTGCTGCCTTGTTAACTACATTCTGTCCATGCGAAGCAAACGTCCTGTGGTGGAAAACAAGAAGTGTTTTTCAAAGACAGTTTCAAAAGTGTGTGAGAGTACAGCAACTATTTATACACAGACAAATATCAACAGCTGCTTATTAGATTAAAACCTGAAAACTCACCTGACAGGGTGTCTGACCCAGACCTCTAAACTTGAACAGGGGAGCCAAAGAGATCTGAACATTTTTGACAAGACAGACATTAACAGAAGCTTTAGACTTATGCAGTGTTAATGTGAAGAGCAGGTATGTCAAACTAAGTCACCAGCTGTGTCCAAGCTACGGTTTCCATCTCTCTTCCAAGCTGTGTTGAAGTACATTGGCAGAACAACATTCATCAGGCATGTACCAAATGCTGACCACAGCAGTATTTGTCCTCTGCAAAGATGATACGAGCAGAACAGTCAGATCTGCATAAACAACGCATTAGTAACAGACTGGGTGAAGATTGCGTTTTAATATTGAACTGCAGTTGAAGTACTGACTTATCTGAAAGTTCAGAGAAGCTTCATCAGCTGCTAGCATCGACAAATATTTCAGTACCTACTTCTAGGGGATGCTGTGCATCCACTTTAATGTCACAAGTCTCATGCTAGGACCTCCAGCTTCTTTCCCACCTTTGGAGTTAGGGGATCAGTGGTGTAGTCAATACCAAAAGTCATTCCATGGTTAGGTAAGGGCTTAGGAAACCAGCCATTGCTAGCACATACAAACCCCCACAAACAGAACATTTTGGAGGTCAGAGCAGAGTCACCGCCTCGTTTTCTGAAGAACAGGCAAGACCACATCTGCCTCTGCTGGCTTCTCTCACACTACAAATCTACCTTAATGATTATTTACACTTCCCTCTTCCAACCTTTCTCCCTCCTCTTATGTAAACATGCTATAAATACAGACTTGGCATAAAGCCCATCAATCTACTACTCAGCTTTCCCCTGTTCTAAAGGTCTTTCTCTGGACAAGCTATGATTTAGCTCCAAGTTCCTGTAAGCCTGAGCAACTTCTTCCAACCTCCATCACCACTAATGTGACACATGCCCTTGTGCTACTGGTGAGACACCCATACTGTGAGAAACCAAATCCAAATTTTATCATGACTCACATGGACTTCTTCATGGGCATCCTTCTGTGGCTCCCATGAGCCCTTTACAGGTTCTTCAGAGTTTTGGAGGGAATATCGACAGAAGTCACCCTACACCGTACATGCCATCGGACTTTGCCCTGAACAAGACCAAGACCTCTCTGGCCAATGTCAGATAATCTGTCACTATAAGCTACTTGCATCCAAGCCAGATATTTATTGCTATTGATCTGCCTGGTCCCAGCGAAAGACTTTTGTTCTCCCAACCCGGGACTTTGACCTCAATTAAGTTATGAATTTCAATCCGATAGACTGCTCCACTTACCCTGCTGCTCTCCCTGACTGGATTAATTAGAATTAGGTAGGCTGGGAGTCACCCCGAGCGCCTCATGGATCGTGTTATTTTAATAATAAATAAAAAGACAGCAGCAGCATACAAGGAAAGATTTTGAAAGATTGTTCATTCAAGAGCATCATTCAGAACCTGCCAATACTAATTTCTCTGAGTTTGATTACCTCATTTAGTTCTTTTTATTTCTATTCATTAATTGAGTTTTATCCCCCATTACTTCAGCTCCCCAAATGTGCCCTTCCTATAAAGGAATCAGACACACACTTTGCTGTTACAAAGTTTTATTACTGCAGCTCATCAAAAGTATAGTTAGCAGGAATGGAATAGTCATTAAGCATTTAATAATCTAATAGTGCTGAGGAAATATATATATAATAAGGGAGGGGGAAGCAAAAGGAAAAGAAAGGGACAAGGCAAACCGGTCTACTGCCATAAAACGTGCACTGAGGGCTCTTTATACAGATAGCTAATTGGCTGGTGGACAACACCAAGCATCTTCAAGAAGGTAATATCTAACACTGGAGAAAATACATATAGCCATCCGAGCGTTTTCTGACATTACAACAATGCCTTTGGAACGAGCCAAAAATGGGTTGAATACCAAAGACATTTGATTGGCAAAGGGGAACTTTCTGAACATGTGAGTCGGGGCCTGATAGCTACATTATCCTTATTACTTCTCTTTTCCTATAAAAGCAATTACATACTTGAAGATGTGGGTTGCCCAGGCCTGTACTGAAATGGATTGTTGCGGCCAGCCATGTCACAGACATACTACAGAGTTATTGACCCATAAATAAGCACTTATTTGTCATGCTCATTTTAATGTTTAATTGGCTGGAACAGCAGAAGCAGGTTTAGATGATGGAAGTTTACCAGTTCTTCCAACACTGATGCCCAGCTTGCAGACAGCCAACTCTTAAGCTGAGAACAAATGTGGCAGACAACTTCAGTGCACTTTCCACCTTCATGTAGGTTCATGGCATTATTTTGCAAGAAAACCTTCACAGGATAGGGTGATTTATTCCAGACAAGATGAGCCTTGTTGTAAGATGAAGAAGACCCATTACAACATAGGATATCTAAGCTGGGACAGGTCTGTTAGATAAACCAGAAGGTTACTCCAGGATAGGATATATTTGTTTTGTTGCAAAAGAGAACAATTGAGCAGTCTCTCTGTGAGAGACAGAGGGAGAATGGACCACTAAGACTTCTGCTATCCTTCATACCAGCAGGGATGCCTTGTTCACATGGATTTCCAAAAGTCTTTTGATAAATTCTCTCACCAAAGGCTATTAAATGGTACTGTCACAGAGAAAGAGGAAAAGCCTTTGCATCCTTGGTAACTGATTACAAAAGTAAAGATTGAATAGGAATAAACAACCAGCTTGCACAATTGCTGGTGATCACTGGAGTCTCTGAAGGATCTGGCAAGAGCCTGGGTTGTTCAACCCACAGAAATGAACAGGGGAAGCTGGCCTGAGAGAGAAGCATCCAAGCCTGTTAAGCCAAAAGCTGACTGTAAGATGCTACAAAAGGATCTCAGAGTAACAGGGTGAAAAAAATGCACATGAAATTCTGTGCTCATAAACGCCAAGTAACGCACATGTGAAAAAACAGTTTTTAGTCTAAACCCACAGCAGTGGACTCTGAACTATCTGAACTAGCTATTACCCCTGCAGGAACAGATCATGAGTTATTATAAACAGCCTTATTGTAATACCAGTTCAGTACTCAATGGTAGTTAATAAAAGGCAAACAACAAGGAAGTATTTGGGTAGGGAAAAAAAAAAAGAAAATAAGAAAACATACTTATATTGCTTTATTAAACTTCATATTACATTTACAGCTTGGGCACTAAGAGAAGTGCTACTCCCTTCATCTGAAAGGAAATACAGAAGAAATGATTCAAAGAATGACAAGGAACAAAGTTACCAAATGGGTAAGCTTCCAAATAGGGTAGGGTTAAATAGATTAAACTCCTCAGTCAAAGAAGTGATCAAGTGGAACCAAGGAGGCCAATAAAGTCAAAAGCAGGACAGAGAAGGTAACTGGGGGAACAATTACTGTTTCTCATTACACAAGAACGATGGGCTCTCACATGAAATGACTGTGGCAAGTGCAAAGCAAATGCACAGTTAAACTACAGAACTCCCGCTGGCATAAAATGTTGGAAATCCAAAGAGGGATGAGAGAAATTTATCAAAGAAAAATTCAGGAGCACAAAAATAATACCAATGGTTCAGGAAGCCTCCAAGCCACAGACTCTGGGAAAATATATGAAATTATCACCGTATGCTTACCCTACTCTGTCCCCTAAGCATTCACTCTTCTCTGCCACTGCAGACATGATACTGGGATAGAAAGACTTCTGCACTGACAAGTATTCTCATGGATACAGAATTAAGATGTACAAGTTGAGAAACAGGAAACTCCTAAATTAGCTTTGCCATTTCAAGTGCTGTTTTGCCACTTAAAATTCATGGAATGAAGAAATAGCTATGATAATAAAAAAATCATTTTTTAAATCTAAACAAAATAAGCATAAAGAATTATTTCCTTGGCATCTAAAGTGTTAGAACAATCTTATTTAGGAAAACTACCAAAAGTACTTTGAACCAAAGCCTGCAAATTCAAGATGCCCCAATGATGCACTCAGAACTGGTTTGGTTTTTTTATTTTTGTTGGGTTTTGTTGAGTGTGGGTTTTTTTAGTTTTGTTTTTTAGAGCAAACTGGAAGAGACAACTGCTGAAAACAGACGAATACAAAAGTCCATTTGGAAAGTAAACCCAGAGTTGCTCATACTGAAAAGCCCTCAAGGAGAATGTGAGTGGCAGAACTTAACTCCTTCAAAACAGGGAAAGCTTTTTCAAGAGGCTGAATGAAACAAAAAAAAAAAAAAGATGCTCTAGGAACCACGTCTCCTGAGCAACGAGTGGCTGACTGGCAGCTCCTCCGACAGGGAGAGGTGACACAAAGGCTATAGGAAATGAAGCAAGGCTACAGACCATTCCTATGGTGATTAGAGATCATTCCAATGGTGATTCATTCACCGGAAAAACCAGCTCGACTGCCAGTGGTATCCTGTTTGTGAAGTTAACCAAACACCTTAATGAGGGGCTAAAGCATTTTCAGCAATGACTTCACGAATTACAGGTGTTTTAGCACATGCTTATTTCAAAGAGACAAAGTGACATGAGGCCATCCCGTGTCCTCTCAGGGAGGCATCCAAACTAAGGCACTTTCCTGCCTCTGCAAAGACTTATAAAGACAGCAGGGAGTAAAATACCTGTTTCTTCTCTGCAGCAGATATATGCAGCACCACGGTGCCATCTGCGCTGACCTCAAAGCTCACTGCTGCTGGCCTCTGTGTACTTTGAGTATTGGCAGAGATTGCAGCCATTATACCACAAAATAGCTGCGCTGGTCAGGCACAGAAACAGGCACAAGGCTCCCTGATGCTGAGCTAAGACTATATGCCTACTGCCAGGCTGCATTCTCCCTGCACCATCAGGGTCCACAGAAAGTGCATCCCTCTGCACAACACAGCCCTCAATACAAGGTGACGCCCACAAGCCATGCACTCTCACAGCAATCCACTAATATGTGCTGCTGTCCTCAGTCCCCAGCTTTAAACCCTGCATTTTGATTACCTTGAAAGCAGCTTTAGATCTTGAGGGTAAAGCAGCAAAGACCACTGCCTGTTTTTTCAGGACCAGCCCTTGGCTTTTTCTTTTCAAACACTGTTTTTCCATGTAGTGGTTGAAAGGACTGTGCAGACCCTGAAATCAGCGCTGAAACATCACAGAAGCCTGCAGTTGCTTTCTTAGCTGGTGAGCCTGCTTTGCAGGCAATGCTGTACGCATACTGCCTGAGCAAGGGTGCCAACTGCTTTGCTGCACCAGCAATAAAGCAATGATTCATATGTCTACAGGGAGCAGAAGAAACAAAGACTGTACATATCAAGCTGGAAGATGGGAAGAAACAATGCAAAAAAACCCACCTAGCCTGCACAAGCAGAAGCAAGTATCATTTGTACAACCTACAGTTTCTGTTGCTGAGGCTTGAGGTATCTTCAGAAGCTGGAGAGTAAACTGGGGATAAATCTCTGCATCTCTGGGCATATATTCAGAGCTGCAAATATTTTGCAAATGTTTCTGCTGAAAGGGACTTTTTTCCTAGTAGGTAAAATCAGCATCTGCTGAGTGGTGACCATTTAACATTCAACCTGCTGCCAATCTACATTCCACAGTGAGACCCACAGGAGAGACATGGAGCTGTGCCACTTCTAATAACTGTGTGACTGGCACCATGTCAATGCCTTAATGTAGAAAGCTACCCTCTGTCACTAAGCAGATCTCTCCTTTCTTTTGGCTAATGGCTTTCACACTCATTGGCAACAATGTCAAGACTGAAGGGGTATGAGCCTGCAGTCTTCTGAGATCTGCCTGGCAAAGCTGACTACGGAAACACTGAGACAGGGACTGGCAGGAGTGGGTACAAGGAAAGAAGAAAACTATCATGCTTAATAGTTCTGCTGTCATTGCCTTGCATTTCATCTTCATTTAAACAGTGTCTCCATCTATTTGACACTCTATCTTCCTACTGCAGCAATGGTCAATCCAGCGGCAGCTGCAACATCCTTTACTTACTGCAAGCATAACTATGCCAAACCTTCTGCAGCAATCATCAGATCCAGGACAAGATCCCTTCTGGCTTTATGAGCCAAACTTTTAGTGTATTTAGGGGAAAATTTATACCATGGACATTAGCTGCAAGGGCACAAGGCTTAGATATTTTCCTTTTTAATCTGAGCCAGGTTCAGAGAATGGTCATAATAATAGAGTACTTTGGCAGCTGGCATCCTACCTACAAGTGTGTTTGTGCTGAGCAGCTTGCAGCAAAGATTGTAGGCTGCATAGACACACACAACATACTCAGTGGGGAGAGGGAAAGCTGTGTAGATATGGCCTTGGAACTTTGGTCCGTGGTCAGAACAGTCAAGATGCCCACACTGCTGCAACATCTCCCTATAGATACAGAAAAATGAGGGCATGACCTATATTTGGTGAGAGAGGCAGGGAAGGAATGTGTGTTTGCCGAGACCAGCTTAATTTTTAAATGTCTATGCAATGACTCCAACACAAGGCCCATGCAAAGACTGAAGCAGTTTGTATTCTTGCAGTGAAATCAAAATGAGCAATACTGAAAAAGGCAGGCAAGCAGCCCCGACTTTTCCTCGGTTTTTTTTTTTTTTTCTCCTTGCTTTTATTTTTTTTTCCTTGCTTTTTATTCTATACAGACACAATCCTTTTACAGTCAGGCAGGAAAACAGAAGAAACATACAAATAAAACAAAACCAACAGATCACCAATCTTAGCAATCTTCAACATATCCATAATTTTGACTTCATTTTTAGCTAATGGTGGAAATTAGTCTTTGGGTAGTTGATAAAAATCAGCCTGTCTCTGCTGGGTTGGGACCATGATCTGTGGCCCAGCAACTACTTCTAGTACAATTGATTTTCCTTTTTGGCAACCAATAGGCCAGTCAATAATAATGTCATTTGAGAAGGATTGAGTCATGAGGGAGATGAACCCTCCCTGCCATTTATTATGTTTGTATTGTCTCCATTTGAAAAGATTTTTTTCCTTTTTTTTTTTTTCCCTACAAGGATGTGAGGGAAGGTATTTCTAACGGAATGGCTACTCCATGTTCCCATCTCCAGAAGGCCTCTGACTCACAAGTGTGTTAGCATGCAAACAGACAAGAGAAAAGTGGCTGGCTGCAAGAGATGTGCTGCAGGGGACTGGGAAAAAAGGCAAGCTGGGGCGGCAACCACATTCTTCCTGCTACTCTAGATGTATTTTAGAAAAAAAAAGAAAAAAGAATAAAAGATCCAGCTAACTCAAAATCACACACCAGAAAGCATGGCTTCAGACAGCTGTGCAGCCTTGCATGAATTGGTACACGATACAGATACATTAGCAACAAAAGCAACCAGGTCTTCTCTGCAGACAGCACAGACAGTAGGTGCTTTTCACTGGAATTACTGGTGTATATGAATAAAATAAAATAAATAAAATAAAATAAAATCTGCATAATGCTAGCAATAGATTTTCTAACCTGATGGGTTTTAGTTTTTCTTCTCAAGTTGCCTTGTCAACTCGGAGGGTCCATGGGTGACCCTTGAGAACTTGTTGACATGCGGCTGAAAAATCTCAGTACAGTGATCTGCACCTTTACTAGCAAAGTGAAAGATCAGCAAATAAAAACTGAAGACGAGTTACAGCTTTTTTCATCCTTGTCATAATTATAGCACAATTTTAGCATACACAGATTATTAGCATAGTACTGATGATTAACAGAACTGTACAATGATGTAGTTTAAAAATTATAAAATAATATCTAGATACAATTTTAACTCAGCTGTTCTACTACATAGATATGTACAGAGCTCTCAATTACCTATCCTGTGTCAAGAGATACAGTTCCACTTAAAAATAACAGTATTTATTTGAGGACTTGTTCAAGTGGCCAGACAGGCTTGAAAATCTTTTTCAAAGTGAACTGAACTGTGGCAATCACTCCAGGATAGTTCTGCATGCATTCCCAAGGGCACATCCTGAACACACAGATTATTATTTTGGAGCAGAGTACCCACAAATGGAACAAGGTGCAGCCACAGCAAGTCCAGAAGGAAAGTCTATGGACTTCTGTTTTGATGTTTATTTGTCCTTCTCTCTCTCACTGAACAATCACCATACTGTGATGCCCTTCATCTTTCTTAAAACAGCACTAATACCTGCAATGCTCCCTGCATAGGACAAGCAATCACATGGGACTTTTGCACCAGAGGACAAAATCCTCCTTTTCAAGCTGCCTTACTTACCGTGCTCTTGCTGGAGAAGGTGATCAGACAGATCCTGCCCCAAGAGCAATCTTCCACCTAACAGTGTGTAATCAGTACACTGTGCCTCAACTTCCCCTAAATACAATAAAGGAACCCCCCTGAAAGCTTGTTGAACATCCAGGAGCAGAGACGAGTTCTGCTGTCTCCTCCACACTAGCACTGCACCACCAGATACAAATGAGGACGAATAAATTCTCCAACCAGGCCAGCTTGCTGCTCCTGGCAGGGGGAACACTGAGGATGCCATGGCACAGCCACAGAGGAGTGCAAAGCTGGGATGCAGCCCTGCACAGCTTGCATCCAGTGCCTCCCCAGAAAACCTCCTTTCCAAGGCCAGAGAAAACACTGCAAGGAATATCTCTCCCTGTAGGGGGAAAAGGTTTTCCTTTGTTGCTCATCCTCTGCAAATAAAGCTTATCCACATCTTCATGTATTTCAAAGCTAGAAATAGATACTACAATCATGTTGCTGAGCTGCTTCATAACTGGTATGAATATATTCCTCTTTCTTTTCAATCAGAAGCCTATGTTTTAGGCAAATGGTTCCAGTGGAAGGAGGCTGTTTTCAGACTGAGCCCCAAACTCTGGGTACTTCCAGCAGAGCTCCAAAATACCATATCACCACCCACTTCGAAATGGCCTCTGGCTCTGAAGATTTAGGTAATTCAATTACACAAATGCCCCTTTTTTCTACTTTTCAACAAAGTAGAGCAGCCGGTTGCCTTTCTGTATCCCCTTGCCCATGGCAATCGCTTACCACCTCTTTTCAAATGTGCTATTAGGGTTAATTATGAACAATCAGAGAACTCAATGGCTGTAGCTTTTCAGTGACATTAGTGAACTATCCTTTTGAAACTGCAGTACCACTGTTTAAAACAAAAAGCACAGCCACTGGACCACTGCAGTCCACACTGCAGTGTGCGGTTATTCCTAGAATTAAAGCAGTTTCGAGCATGCTACACGCACCCAAGCAACCTCTCCTCCTCCTCCTCCTCCCAAGCTGTCCGTTTATCAACAAAGAGCAGCAAGTTGACTCTTGCAAAGCCTCTTGATCTAGAAACTGTTAGTACTCTGACAATAGATAGCACAAAGATAACTAAAATAAAGCAGCAAAAAGTGAATAAGGCATATCTACAGGCACAATGAACTGGTATGCTTTGCTCCAGGTGGCCTAGCAGAGCATCACTGTCACAGTCTGCTTAGGGCAGCTAAATCCTTTAGCACATTCCAAGAGAGCCAAGATGGAAGAGCATTTATTAAAAAGGTAATGGAAGACAACATAAATCTGTCGTGCTGTTTGACAAACTTTTAAGAAGCATACTAAAAACACAGGCAATTAAAAAAAAAAAAATTGGTTTATAGCATATTTCTCCTTCACTACCTGCTCATAACCCACATAATCCCAAATTCATTCTTTATCTCTTACACTGCCTGCATGCAGGCACTGCTGCAAAATTGGACAAGACAGAAAAACACCTGAAGAGCTCAGCAGTGGGTGGAAATTGCAGAGGCTGCTTGTATGCCCTGGGCTCTGGCAGAGATGCTGCATACAGCCTGTGAAGAGAACCTCTACTGAGAGCACACTACTCTGAAGTAATAGTGTCACTGATTCAAGTCGCCAGAGATTCCTTTACACTTAACCCACCCATACCGTATAATAACAGGCACTGTGGTGTTTATGACCTGTGAAGAAGCCAGGCTTTTTCCCTCTCCCTTTTTCTTCTGATTGCTCTTAAAATTCCTTCTGCTCTTGCTTTGGATGAGTTCTCCCAGGGTAAAAGTCAAAATAAAAAAAAGAAATAAACATTAGGTCACAAAGTCTTGAAATGCTATTGCAATTTATATATGACTGACAATAAAAATATGTCTGCTTTCTCTGGGAACATACCTACATGCAAACAGAGACCTTTCTAAAAATTCTCCTTTATTACCTTGGTGGGGGAAAAAAAATAAAAATCAAAGATCGATTTTCTTTTTATGGCTATTATTAACCTTTTGTTACTGGCCAAAAATCATCTTGTTAGAAAATGTCCAATAGATCAAAAAGAAAAAAAAAATAAAATAAGAATTTAACAGAAAATTAATACTCAGGGAAAATCAAGATGACTCTCCCTTCAGCCTTATCTTCTACAAGTCAGACTTCACCTCCAAAGAAACAAGTGTCAAAGAGGGGTGACTTTTCAGACTGCTGCAGTGGTACAGCATCCCAAACAGAACCATCTCCCTGGCTGGCAGGGCAAAGGGAACTGGCAGGTGTCTGACCTGACTCCACCCCGATTTCAATGCAAAGCTATTCCCACATGTATCTGACACATCACTCACTTGCTCCAAGTGAAAGGCGATAAATTGGTCTCAACAGCAAGGCATGCAAAGCTCACAATTTCTACTGGCTCCACTCCAATGTAAGGGAAAACTTTCATAAAATCCATTACAACTGAAACCACCCAACATCTAAGCATGAAGATATAGCTCTCCCTAACTACTGTGAATCAACGCTTCCTAATACAAGGCAAGGGCAAGAAAGACTTTTTTACAACAATTCCATGTGTGCTAAATACCAGCACAGCTATTTCTAGCCTGTGAACCCTACAGGTCTGCTGACAAGCCTTCAGATTGCACCTGTGCATAAGGTTCACCTCTTAAAAATTCCTGAAGCATTTATCACGAGACTGCCTAAGATCTCACTGGTAAGAGCTAGCAAATTTGTTAGCAGAGGTGTATCTATGTCCAAACTGGGCAGGACAGCAAAGCCAGTAAGTGCCATGCTGGTAAAGAGCAGTCACTCATAATTCGACAGAAATATGCTGGACAATTATTTCCAAACACAATCTCATTTACACAGGTCAACCCTTAAATACAACAAGCTGACAGAACTAGGGAGAATTGACTCATCAGCACAGACTCAAGCTGGCTGGCCGGAATGAACCACTTGCAAAGCACAATGCAGTTCACAGCCTGGTTTATAAGGGTACCATAAAACTGCTTCTAGTTAAACTCAGGCACATGGGCTGCAAAGCGTAGTGGCTAAAAAGCTGCTTTATGTTAAGTCAAACTGTGCTAGAAACAGTGAGCCCTAAGGGAGTGAGGTGGGGATGTGAGCATGGAAATGGTATAAGCTGTTTGACTTTGCCCTCAGTCAGTACTGAGATCCTACTGTAGCTGTCATACGCCCACCACGTTGTGACATGAAGCATCACTTCCTCCTGTCACATGCTCTGCCAAAACCAGGCACTTATTGCATGTTTGTCTGCTACGCAAAGTGGTATTCTCTTTCCATTAGTTTACCAAGTTCTGCTGAGAGTGTAATGTTACAAAAAATACACTGGAAAATGCACTTTCTGTAGGAAGTTATCAAATGCCTTGTACACAGAAAATCCCCCTTGCCATCAGTATCATTAGTCACACTGGAAGCCACAGCCAAGGTGTTCAAACAATTTTAGTGCAAAGAGAAGTTTCATCAGGAATGGAAAAAGGCCCCTGATTACCATGTACTTCATGCAACTAAATTCTGTTATTTTTCTGAGGTTACCTTTTTGGATGTTCTTCTCTGCGATAAGTATCTTGAGAGAACTTGCTGCGGAGCTTTGGGAAAATTCCATTTTATGCGAAACATTTGGTCAAGTGGCTACATAACACACTGATAAAATTAAACTTCTTATTCCTTTCTTACCTGGCTGTTAACGTCAGCAGCATGTTGTAACAGTACTGAAACCAGCTCCTTGTGTCCCCTGTCACACGCCCAGTGAAGCAGTGCTCGACCCTACAACATCCAGGAGAAAATTAACAAAGCTGGCCAAAAGAAGCACAGAGAATCACAGTCTTGCTATTAAGTACTGAGTACCAATAACAAAATTACCAGACTTTTTTAAAAAAAGCTGCACTAGTATTAGTATGTAACATATAAATTATAAGTCCTCATTGGACTCACAGAATAATTACAGAAGTGTTAAAAGTGACATACAGTTCAATTTTTCATTAATTTAGCATCAAACCCACAAGCCAGCATAAAAAAACCCCAAACAAACAAAAAACAGAGGGAAAAAGTAAGCAAGGCATGAAAAGCAGGAGCCATAACAAAATGTCTTGTTTTCCTATATAGATTCAGGATTTTGACACTTCTGACTTTTCTGAGAGCAATGACTGACACTGTAAGGATAACATTTTCAGTGCTGCCTAAGTCACCTGAATGCCAAGTGCCCAGAAGCTCATTTCTCTGGCAGATCCAAAACACTCAACCCACAACCCTGCTTCTGCTGCAACAGAAGATTAAAACTGGGCATCTGAGCAGGCATCACCTATGACTGTCCTGTTCCCAGCTCTGTAACATGGGCTCCTGCCTCCAAGCCTCCAGTCCCCCACCAAACCTCTGCAGTTTTCTTCCCATCCCCTTTCTACAAGTCTCTGCACAACTGAAGTCTCACTGTATGTCTCTGCCACCACAGGAGGACATGCAACGGAAGTTCAGATCTTCCTGCCTGTGAAGGACACAGGCTTAAGAGCTGCCTGAGGGCTGACACACACAACTGAAAGCCCACATGGCCTCAGAACGGGCTAAGGAAGTAGTGAAGTGAAGCCAAGCTTTTGAGGTTGGATTCATGGGTGCCTCTCTGAGCTAGAGCACCAAGTGTGGCACACTTACAGGGAATTCCTTGGATAACCCTGTAGATAACCAGGAAATCATCCCCCAGCTGTGACACTGACAGATCGACCTGTGTTTTCCAGTAAGCTACAGAAAACAGTCACAGACCTTCACAGATGAAATCAGTTAAATTAGCCCACACCCAGTTACAAATCTCATGACAGAGCAGTGAGGAACAAAGTGAGGAACTAATTTATCTGCTAATGAGAACTATGAGACAATTTTCCAACCACAGTGCCAAAACAGCAGGAGTGGCAGAAGATGCCTGCAACCAAAGCTCACGCTGCTTCTGCTGGATATTCTTGGGCAGGGCAGCAGAGGACTAACATGTTTTTAAGTCAGGAAATGCATGCTTTTTTGACCCAGCAAGTAATTAACTTTTGTAACACATAATTTTAATGTTACATTAATTAACCTTGAGTTAGAATGAATATTCTGACAATGACTTTCTATGGAAGTACTGATGACATCCATAGGCCATTTAATGATTAATGTTCTTGCACTCAACACCACTATCAAAGTCTAAAAGGAGGAAAGAATAAAATTTAGAACAACTGGTAAACATGGAAAGATCTTTAATTCATGTTAAGCATCCTTAACTCATCTCTGACTGGTAACCGCTTAGGATTTCAGTATGACAAATACCAACATTTTTGTGCCACAGAGGTTTATTTCAAAAGAGAGAAGCACTACCTGCAATAGGCACAATAGCAATAAATACTTCAACAAATTATTTCCATTTCACTATATATATCAAGAGGAATAATACTGTAATTACATGTGTAATTACTGTGCAATTCACAATACAGACATTTCTATCCTTTATAGCAAAATTCACATTACAGATTAGTGGCTATAACAGGTTTGTTTGCATTTGTCTCTGGATAAGCAGAATCTTATTTAATTGGTGCTGAAATTGGCTGGGACCAATAAATATAAACAGTTCGTGAGAGACAGCGCTGCCAGCTCAAGGGTACTGCAGCACCATGCAACTGGTTACTTCACATGACACTGGGAGGCTGGTCCTGCTGCAAATGTTGCCTTTTGAACAAGACAAGAAACTGAAGCCTGGTCATCTATAGTCATTAAAAATCTCCTTGTGCTATTTGCAGGAGTATGGATTTCAAGTCTTGGGCCAATTCCACTTTGGGTAATTACACAGTGCTTACCTATATATTTTCTCTGTAATTCTAAATGGATACAATATTTTCCAATTAGTGACTTAAATGGCTCTGCATTGTAATTGTGCACTATTAAAAAGATGACACGTTCCACCCAAAAAATGTCTGCATCCTTGCCATACCCTAAACACAGGGTATAAGGGACTTTGGAGACCTGTACAAGAGCACACCACTTGATGCATAAGTAAAAATAAGTGCAGAAGAATCTCAACCTACTTACTGCATAACAAAAAGCATTACTAAGAGACTTGCATATATTATTCACTACTGTTTGCATAGTATCAGGCAAATCAAAATGGTCGGGAGTTCTAGCCAGTGTACTTAAAGCAACTATACAGTTACAAAGCCCACTTGTATCCCATGTCTTCCTTCCACATTCTACCTTTAGCAGTAAGATAAACTGAATGTGCAGTTGAGCTCTTTGCATTGCCTACGAACGCTGAAAAATTCTTAGTCTGCACAGCTGCTGCTTTATATCAGCATATAACTTGTGTTTGCGTTTTTAAATAACATGGCAGAAATCTTAAAAGCCACAAACTGCGCTTTCCCAAAACACTTCCTATATGACCATTTCATTAAGCAGTGAGACTCAAAGCAGTATGAATAATTTCATACAGGAAATCACTGCAGTAGTGAGGCCTAGACTAAACGCAGGCAACATCAAGGTACTCCCTCTATGCAATTCAAACACAACAATTGTTGCAGAAGTTACTCGAGAGGATGCATTTCCCCCTGCCTTTCAATTATTTAATAAAAAAAGCATATAAATAGCCTCCCTGCACTAACCCTGCCTCTTAAATCTTCTATGATTTGCTTGGATAACTGCTGCCAGCTTGGCCAGCTTCTGCAGCAGTTTCTCAAGCCAACAGCACATCAATTTTGCTCAGCTCCAAGTCACAGGGTGTTCACAAACAAAGCACAGGACAGGGATTTGTCTCCGATATACTGAGTCTCAGCAGACAAACGGATGGGAATGATTTTCACATCAATTAGCCAGCACAGAGAAAGAGGAGAACAAAGCTAAACTGAATGATGTGCTACAATATTAAGCTATACTTCTAGGCACGACATTTGCAGCTGTAATGGCTCTAAGGCAGTGAGAGCCATTTTAACTTGTGGCAAATGTTTTATTACTGGTAATTAAGAAAAGATATATATAGAATGGCTGCATCCCACCCTAATAGGAAAAACAGTGAATGGAAGGGCTGTTGTTGCAATTAGAGAGGTAAACTTCAGATTTGACTTGGAAGCCAATTGCTTTCAGACCTTTGAAACATTTGGGGAAGTCTTTCTAAAGGGAATAAGCCTGTAAATCCAGAAGTATGTGATCCTTCTTCAAATCATTTTTTTCTCCCTTGTCCTTTCTTTGGCAAGCTGGCACCAATTTGGCATTTGCTGTCTCAGAAGCACAAGGACTGGGGACTAAGCAATCATCATTTCAGATGCCTTTCATTAAAGTTTTGGCAGTAGCGGAAATATTGTACACAGGTAACATGTTTGTTTACTCAGATTTCTCCAACAATTAAAAATATATTCTCTAACTTCCACAGCCCTTGACACAAACAGCAAAAGCAACTCATCTATGTCTTTGAGCAGTTTCTGGTTTATTATAACTTGAAGAAATATTGTTCTCAAAAAGGCAGCAAGCAATCCATACTACCAGGATGTGCCTGCGGCAACTTCACAGCCACAGTCCATTTCTTATTTCATTAGTCCCGCTGACATATGCGAGAGAAACAGGTTGTTTTAGTCTGTGCTACTTCTAAGTGAATGCAAGCTATTCTGTTGAACTCTGGGCAATTTAGATACAGTAAATGGAAGCTTGTACATGATTACTGTCATTAGATTCTTTGTTTAATTCTAAATTGAAGATTATTATATCCAAACTGTTAGCAGGTATGCTGGCTTGAATGCTGCACATGAAGATCTTTTATTTCTTGTGAGGAGAAGACCACTTATGCTTTTAAGCTGCCATCTACCTAAACCCCAGAGGTTACTGCTGCCCTTTCTGAAATCCTTTTTCTTCAAGTAAGTTGGTTTGTCCCCATTTTACATTTTTATTCTTGATTCCTTTTCTCCTTTCACTAACTTGTTTGCACAAATGAGGGGATACAATTAGGTAAGGTACTAATAGAAATAAAAAACTAAACACCTTACAACCTCAGTCAAGTCTTTATTGTACAAACAAAGGCTGATCCTAGTGTTGCTGCAGTTTAGCACCAGACTGTTTTGTGCTTCAGTAGCTTTTGTTTCATGACAAGTTAACTCTTGCATGTATCTATCCCTGCTGCCATTTTAAATTTATATGCATTTAAATCAAAGGATTGACAGCGTGAGTTATGGTCAGCGGGCTAGGAGAGGCATCTTTGGATATAGGAGGATGCACTTATACAGTAACACTAAAATAGTTAATAAAACCAACAAGATTATGCTTGCATACACTTCACTCTACCAACGGCTCAGTCTGGGTTATCTCTAGTCTAAAATGGGTTCTAAAACTTCAATCAACCTGCACGATGTTGGAAAATAAGCTACCCTCCAGATTATGAAAACTGTGTTTGGATAATAATAAAAAAAATCTTACTTCCCTGTTTAAGCATTTGCTGGGGTAAGCCAAAAATCACTGAGGCTGTGAGAATTTCATTTATGGGGGAATTCTGCACCAGTAGGAACCTTCCCATGAGTCCTTCACAGGTAGGCGGGTTTTTCATCTCTTATCTGTGCTGAAGCAATTGCATACTCTGCAACAGTCATGTGCTAATACCCACTAGTTTAGAAGTAGGTCTTCTCTCTTCTCAGAGACTTGTGGATAATTCCCAAAGATGACAACCCTTGGCTGACTTCAGATCTGACTCTAAACATTTATGTTGTTAGAACACAAAAATATTTTATCTTTCAACTTTTTTTTTCTTGTAAATATTTTGGCTGAGAACAAGCACATTTGTTGCTTGGACACAAAGGAAGGTACGAGCTTCTGAACACTGTTAACTACAAAAGAGCATCTTGCCAGTGGAAATGAAGCAGTGTTAACATAATGTTATCATACAGTTATTGCAAGTGTGTGATCTCCAAAAATGAGCTTTTATTAATGAAAGGGCTTCAGTCGTGTTCTGTGGAACTGCTCTGGACATTTTTACTTCCGCGACCTGTGATCAGCAGGAGGAGGGATGGAGCTCAGTAATGGCGCTTGCAGTGACTGTGTGGCACATGACAGTTTCAGTTCATTGAATTTATGATGTGAAATTCCAACCCTGATCATAAACACCATCTCTGCTCTCCTCTGAAAATTAATTCACATGAATTCCTGATTAATAATAAAAGGCCCTGCCATCAGCATTCAGAGCCCCAGCCGGGGCTGTCATGGCTCAGAGGGCAGAAATCTGCTCAGAGCTACTGCAGAACCCAACTGAATTTGTGGCGTCTCAGTCTATGAATGTGTAAGCACTTCATCTGCTCACCAGAACACAATGTGTTGGAAAGCAGCATGCAAAAGCGGCATGGACCACAAGCAGGGCTAGGTGGCAGTATGCAAGCATCAAAACCAAGACGATAAAGCTGGTACCACTACATTTTCTGAAGGATATAAACTGCCCACACCAGGTGTCTACTTTCACCAAGAAAGAGATAAAGCTAATTCACAGTTTTAAACCTTTATTTTCTTGAGGTTTCTGACAATGCCCGCATTACCCCCCTAATGGGGAAACAGGGTTTTGAGCTTGATGAGCAGAGAAAGTCTGGACAACGTCACTGTTTTTGTGAAGCTGGAAAGCCAGTATCACTCATTTGTCCTCCACCTTGGAAACAATGAAATGCTGATGGCATGGCAGAAATCCTGCTTCAACTGTGAATAGTTCATCAGTCAAAAAAGCTATTTGCCTCACATCCTTCTTCAATTTGACCACATTTAATATACAAGCTGAGAAAAGGGAGAGACTCAGCAGATGTTATCCTGGAAGTGGCTGCTGGCATTGCTGAAAATAATATAGAAAGTAAGTTTTGGTATGCTACAGCATCAGTTAGTGCATCCACACTACTAGAAACACAATTGAAAGCTATTTTCAAATAGATTAACCCTGTCTCAATGACCACGTATTTGTTCTAACAAGATATTACAGCACCTGGACAACGTGAACCAGAGAATTTTGTAGAAGAGTGGCACTGAATTAATACACAGAACAGTTAAAAGATTGATGCTTATTATCTTTTTCTCTCCATACCTCCTCATCTGTAGCATTCACATCCACTTTTTTTGATCGAATGGCTTTGGTTACATAGTCAATGTTGTTTTCTCTGCAGTAATCAAAAATGTTCTTGTCCTCTTCCCTAGTCAAGAAACAAAAGCAAAAGAAGCACTGTGTTACGGCACAGCACAAATGTCACATGTACATCATATGCTCTATGACATTTCAATACAATCATTGGACTGAAACAGACACCTACTAGTGCACATGCAGAATAATATAGGGTTTTTTCCCCAAGTTAAGACAGGACTCCACTTCCTAGAAAACAAAGTTTGTTTTTAACAGCATTACGCTAGGACAAAAGTCAACTTAATCCTGTGAAGTGGCACAAGAAGTCTATAAAGTTAGCCAGCAAAACACACATTCAAGCTCTAGTATAAATCACTGCAAGATGACAACGGCCATACAAACTTGTAACAACCACTCTGGGTCAGACCAAAGACCCCTTCCAATGCCATCCATCTCAGACAGCAGCCACTAACAGTAGCTTGGAGAAAAAAAAAAGCAGAAAGAACAGGACACATTCAAAGCAATCTGTCCCTAGCATTGGATCCTCCCAGATTCAGAAACTCAGTGATCTAAGAATTTTTGTAGCTAGAGGCTGCATCCAGATAAGCATATTTATCAGCTCTTTCCAGGTCCTTTTCCACTCTATTCTGCTCTTTAACCCATTCAAACTCCTGATTTCTCTGAAGGACAAGCTCTGCAACTTGGCTTTCTGCATGCGAAGGGGGTGAACAGTGGGCAAGTACTTTCTTTTGGTGGCTTTAAAACAGGTGCTTGCTATTACCAGGTACTCTTTGGTAAGTAATTGTCATGAGATTTGTTAAATTTTTGGTGTTTGTCTTGGAATCTGACCACAAGGCTTAGGTTTTATTTTATTTACCAGTCTGCAGGTGATGCAATTACACTCCTTTTTTTGCATTGACAGTGTTAAGAGAAAGCTTGACCATGATCTCTGCTCAGAGCAGCAAGCTGGCATAAGCAGAGTGACCAGCACATGTCTGTGCTAGGATGCCAGTGCATGTTTGCTCAGGTCTGCTTGTAGGTAGGAAGACCAAGTTGTGTGATGTTACAGGTGCTTGAGTTATCCCTGTAGCTTCTTCTTGAGGTAAAAGCAATACCCTGGCTTCAGACATGATAAAACTTCTGTCCAGACAAACCAAACAGAACCTCTAATGAAGTTAAGATCTTTCACAGATTCTCAGGACATCACGAAAGAGCTTTGTAAGTGACTGGAGATACACTGTTCCATGGCAGTCAAAAAAAAAAGCAAGAGCTAGGTGCCCCACAAGATTTCATGTTTAGGTCTAAGGAAATTACAGAAGTCTTCCAGTTTCTTAACCAGTCTCCCATGAACTCATTTGTTGGAGGTCTTGTCCACTCACTACACGGATAACTGCACGCTTTAGATGCAATTACTTTGAATTCTGGGATAAAAAAAAAAATCTCATGTTGGGATTAGAAAAGGCAAAAGCTTATATTGCTCAAGATGGAGCTTGACAGATTCATGATGGAGGTCATGAGACATGCCTGCCCCTACTAACACGGGCTGATTTGATATGCTGGTAAGTCCCTCCAGTCCTACCTTGTTAGTCAAACCTCTCAAACACACCCTTGGCTGCTGAAAGCAGCCTTTTGCGTGAAGCTACTTTTCAGATGACACTGTACAGTAATTTGGTTCCAGCAGTTTTCTCCCCATTGCACAGCCACATACACACTTTATTACAGATCAATCTGTCTTCTGTAAGAAAGTAAAGCCCAGTCTCTTCTTGCTAGAGAAGTCCACAATCACCCTCAGTTACTCCCAGATGATTTTCTGCATCACAACCACGAGCTCAGGCTGTGAGCCTAGCATCCTTAGCAGTGATGCCACCCAGTCAGCCTGGGTACTGGCATTTCCACATGCTACAGCACCTGGGTGGCTCAGCCTTGCCAGACCTCACACAGCAGCACCAGAGGTACCAAAAGGTACATGGCAGTGATAAAGCAACTGACGAGGACACATTAACACTGCTGTACCAAACCCAGCTGATCTTCCTACCAAAGCCTCTAGATAAGACTTTTACAGTCCTTTCCCAAGGATATTATTGCCTGTAAGGGAGAAATGACTTGACACAGCTATCTGCATACCATTTAGCTTTCCTGAAATAACGATCTCTTCAAATGCTCCATATATAGATCCCTTCCAAAAACCACTTTTCTTTCAGAAGTCTCCAGAAAGGAATTGATCCAGAATGGCAATTTCCCCATCTGAAAATAAGGTTTTGGGAAATTTAATCTGTTTACTACACATTTATTTCTTAAGCTTTAAACCATACCTCTGTACCTGATGCCCCCTTTAGAACAAAACCAGCATATATCATCTCCAGCTTTTCTGTAAATATCAACAAATAGAAATAAGCCCTTTCCTGAACAGGTTTGAGAAGTCCATGCAGTCAGACCACAGACATTTTACCTGAAAAAAAAAAAAGTTACGTGAAGCTGCACTCCAGGTATTGTCAGCATCAAGGCCCAGAAACTGGTAGAAACTGCCTAAAACTAGATAAAGGCACATCAGAAATCAGAAGTAAATGGCACTCTAAGATACTGCGCAAATAATGTTGGGGGGCTGGGGCAGGTAGGGGAAGAACCCACAGCATTTCTATTAGTATTGTCAGGAAAACCTCAATTTATGCAAAACTACAGCACTCAAGTTATCTTCAGATAGGAAAGACCATGAAATTCAACCTAATGGAGAGGTGCAGTGTTACTTAAAACTTGTAGCTAAAAAGGAAGACTCAGATGCAATTTTGTTTCCATGTCAGATTGTGATATACAAGCACTGGCTCTATTTGTTGAGCTTAAAAGGAGTCAAGACCACTTGACTGTCAGTAAAGGCAGGGAATACGTTTACATCTATTTCCTGAAGACGGCCAGGAGTTTCTCTCCTCCCTGTTGACACAGGTTCAACCCCCCAAGCTATTTCCTTCTGCTTTCCCTCATCCCCAGTAAGAAATGCTAGCTTTGATTTAACATTGAGGTGAAGCATATATGTTGTCTGCAAGTAATACATGGGCAACTTCCTTTGCCCTTGGATAAAAGTATGTAGAAGAATTTAAAGCCATCTTCTTTCAAGCTTGCAAAGCTTAAGCCTAAAAAACTTGGTGAGCTAACAGTTTTTAAACACCTTATGGAAAAGATCTGTTGCTGGTTAACCAGGCTTCAATTCCTTACCTCGAGTGCTGTAAACCTCCATGCTTTCTAAACAGTTACCAAGACTACCCAGAAAAACGGCACAGAACAGACTTGAAGTTCAGGTATTCCACCATCACACAGCATCCTCCAGGTTTGCCCCATGCCCTTCCTCCCCCCTTGCAGGTTACCTCCAGCACAGAGGGCTGTGATGGGGTGCTGCTTTGGGCATCCTCTCCCCTTTTCCCCGGGGCTGGTCCAAGCCACGTCCCAGTGGGCCCGCTGTGGAGTGGTCCTGGATGCCGCTAACAGGTGGCTTCTCCCATCTGCTTGGCAAGACACTGCTGAGCAAGTGGGAGCCCAGCGGAGCAGAACACAGCATGTGGGGAGCAGAGAGACACTCTCAACACTTACTGTTTTTGTCAAGGCCCTTTGCCCCCAAGGGACCCATTTTCACATAATCTATAATTATCTCTTCGCTTTAATCACCTTGTCACTTCTGAGGCTCTCCTGGGCACAGGAAGAGGAAAAGCTCATTAACTGAACCTTTTCTCCTCTCTCCAGCCACCCATAGCTTTTAATTGCTTGGTGTTGTTATTATCTATCAGTGCAACTGGGATCATTTTCATAAGAAAGGGTGGTGGGAGGGAGGAAGACAGGAGTGGGTCCCTGAGGTATGCACCACAGACAAACCTTTGCTTTCTCAATTATTTATGCCAGCTGAGGTATTACAGGCTGAATAAATCCATAACTCAAGTTTATTTTGATCCGGCAGGCTGTCTCGGGGGAAGTGTTGCCCACTTGCTGGCACACTCGCATGCTGTCCTCTGAGAGCGGCCAGGACATAGCGAGACATGTGTCATCCAATTCCCCACCCGTCACTGCACTGCTACATGTACTTTGTTAGATTAGGGGCAGCACTGGAGAGAAGGCTGCTGTGAAAACCCTAAAAAGGAGCCATCACTGAAGGATGCACTCTCCCAAAGGGAAGGCAGGCCTGAGCAGCCAAGCTGCCCCTTTGCACGACAAAGCAAAGCCCCAAGGGTCACCACTCGGGGACAATAAAAAGGGAGGGAAGCAATAAACTTGGCAATCATCTTAAAGTCAGAGACTTGCCCACTTAACATCACCAGAAGAGCATCCATTTCTAAATGACACTGACCTGAAAAAACCCTAACCCCAGCTGCCTAGACCTGCAGGCATTTTGTTTGAGATGCACCACGGCTGAGCACATTGCAGGCTGCAACAACCAGGAGAGCTCTTCCGCAGGGATTGCCAGCCCAGCATCTATATGAACAACAGACATCTGCAGTGTGGCCACCCAAACACAAACAATACCAGCACGAGCCTGTAATTCCCAACACAGCAAGGATTCTGGCTCCTGCACCACTGCAGCTTTGTGCTCATTTCCAGTGCCAGTGTTCCTGAAAGCACGGCTAGAGGGAGAGAACAAAACCCAAACCATGATCCAGAGTGCTGGGCTTGTCTCAAAAGCCATCACAACTCCAAAGTGGCATCCCTGCAATGGATGCTGGAAGCAGCTCTTTAAAATTCAGCAGCCTTTGTGCCTGACCACACGCAGCGACCTCTGGTATTTTCTGCCAAAACAGTTCATTTGTCTCGCACAACAACTAATCAATTCCCAAGGCCATCCATCACAGGGGCTTGCACGAGCCGGCCCAGCAGCAGGGCCAGATGGTGGCTGCGTTAGTGGGATTAATACAATTCTGATAGATTACATGGCATCAGGCGGGCTCCCGAATGAGGGGTGCCTGCTCCACGCTGTGAGCCTAAACAGAGCCCCACTTGCAACTGGGGTCATTCCTAAATGTTACAGGAAAGGGTGGAGTTTCTATACCAGACAAGGGTTTCTGCAGCATCCTTTGGGATGGCAGAAGGGTAAAACATAGCTCAGGGAGACCTCCATGCCAAGCAGCAGATGTCATCCCCAAGCCAGCATGCCAAAGCCATGTGAGAGCAGTCCAGGGGTGGGGTAGGGTGCAGGAGGTGCAGGCAGGGTGCAGGTAGGGTAGGGTGCAGGAGGGCTCCTCTAGCGGAAAGGGACGGACATTTTGTACCATTATTTTGCATTCTCCATCTGCCAAGTCAATGCTTTGGTGTGCTGGAAACAAAAACTGCCTTGCCCTTGCCCCCACTTAAGAAAAAAAAACAAACTGAAAAATAAAGTTGAATTTCCAATGCCATGGTATTTTTGGCACCTCCCTCAGTTTGTGTCTTCGATTAGATTTATATGGGTAACACATCAGTCAACCTCATCTCACTGCTCATTTCTCACGTTTGTGAAACTAATTATAGCTATATGATCATGAAAGAGTTCAACTACTACTGCTTTTGTTCTGGTAGTAACACCAGAAAAGAGACAAAGCTTTATGCAGCAGTAAAAACCCTACCACTATGCCCAGCCTGAAACCGCAGATAATTTTTATATTCTCCCTTCCAGGGGAACCTCCAAGTCCCACCAGCACGCATTATTTTTGTATAATGCCCAAAGTGAGATAAGTGATTTGCAGAGAAACATACAGGCAGAGCACTATGCTAATATTCTGCAACTGCTCCCTATTAGTCACTGGGAGTACTTGAGCTCTTTATTGCCAGGGTTTATTAATGACCCCTAATTGATGACCAGGGACCAGCACACCAAAGTAAATAACTGCTACGCCTCATTAGCTCAAGAGACCTCTGGATTTGAAGATTGATCCCCAAATACCCAAATTGCACTGATTTAACCAGTTCTCTTTCTAAATTGATTTAATTAGATCAGTATAACCAGTTTCTACAGATGCTCTTGAATTTATTTGGAATCCATGCAATTATTTGGAATCACAGTGCTGTACTTCTGTGTGCCAGATTGACCATTTTTCCGTCTTGTTGTCAAAACAGAAACATCTGAGATTACTGATAAGGCAAAATCAGCCCTGGCACAATCCCAGTTCCTCCTACTTCTGATCCACCTGACTTCAGAGTAGGCTATGGTTAACTCCACTCTGTCCAACATGTACAGATTTGCATCCTAAACTCAAAGCATTTCATTCCACAAGAGGAATGTAAGCATTATTTACGCATAATTTTAGACAGTTTGAAAGCAATGGCATTGCTGCTTTGCTTGGTTATTTATTGCTGAGGGTAAACTAGTGGTTTACACTATTTAAAGCAAAATCTCTCATCTCTCTGTTACATAGCAGATTAGAGCATGTTAATCATTTGACAAACTGTTCAAAAGCTTCTGGCAAGAATAAAATAAGTGAACCTTCAAAACCTCACACCTGCACTCTTGTCTATCTCCCAGTGCAAGGTAAGGTTTTGAGGATCCAGATGAATTAGACAGCCTTTTCCTGCCTTTACATCAGCAGAATCCTAAAGGGTGCATGGTAGGCTGTGTTTGGCAGAGTAATGCCTGAGAAACTGCTTTCAGCATTCTCTCAGTACTCAGGAGCTGATGAGGACTTGAGTTTTCATTTTTAATGCATAAAATACAGGGTTGGGTTTTGTTTTGGTTTTTTTTTTCTTAGTCTGGGCTCCCTTATTATCATCCTGTAATTAAAAAATATTTATCCTATCAACGGCCCTGAGGAACAGAGACTGAAGTGCTTTGACTTATATCTCAATTTTTGTAAGCTTGTTGTAAAGCTTCAGTAGGCCCAACAGACAAGTGAATCAATAAAATAGCCTCCATCTAAGTTCTTCTCAGATCTTAGGTTTTAAGGTAGCATACACAATGTACACTGAACTTACAGCACGGGACTTAACTGCAACTATTAATGTATTTAAGTATATGTATTTAAGCATATGTATTTAAGCTATTAAGTTTTCTTTCCTCTTAAACATTTTAATTTTCTCCCTGTAGAAAAATAATGCCTTTTCCAAAGACTGCATTCTATTTACAAATGTACTGAAGTACTACTGAATGCTAACTTTATGCTCTTGTAAGTAACCACTGACAGCCTCAGTAACAGTCACCCTTCTCAGGTGAGCAATATTACTATCAAACCAAATCATCCCCTGCTCTAGATAACCTTGGATGCCAAACAATGTTTGAAGTCACCCTCCTCTGTCTCATTTGCTTGCAGACTTGGTACCAAGGTAATTTTGCTGTTAGGACTATGCTTTTACTATTATACTTATCACCATTAGAGATGTGGTTGCACACATATTTATTCCCTGTTCCAGTAAGAGTATGAACAGCAGGCAAAAGCCATAGTACACTGGCAACTCTGAGAAAGCTGAATATGTACAACCTGCATGTGGGTGAAATGACGACAACACTTACTTCCTATCTTGCAACTGAAGGCACTGTTCCCTATGAACCAAGCTGTGCTAACAGACCACATGAGCTTCCATTCTGACAGCAGTCAGGAGACTTCATTTAACTCACCCTATTCCATCTGTGTCAGAGACTACATCTGCCTACAGCCTCACTTTGTAAAGGCTGCAACTATGCTATACTGAATGTACAGCACATATGTCCTTATGGTATGCTTGAAAGGAAAAAAATAAGTATTTGGAGCTGTACTTATTTTCAAGACCTGCACAAGTCATTTTCACATGGAAATAAAAAAAATTTGACAAACTTTAGACTAGTCAAGCCTATCAGAGCAAACTCTGCTTTGCAGTATATTGCGCTGTATTTCATATCCAAGAAGGGGCACAGGCAGTACTTGGGATAGCCAAGACTCAAACAACAGTAGGACTAAGCATAGCTCATACTTCACACCCAACACTGGACAGCACTGATATGCTCCACTCCTAAAAGAACAGCTCAAACAGGATTTAAACCACAAGGTCACAAACTGTCAACAAGGATGTTGGCTGAGACATACACTGACAGAGCAGGGAAGAAAAAGGAGCTTGTGGCTAGCAGAAGTGCTATTCCTCACACAGTGTGTTAAACCAAGGTCATCTCCGAGTACCTCTGGTCAAGGTCCAGGGGCAAGTTAAAAAATGTGTTGGCTCTCCATGCAAGGCAAAGAAGGCTACTCCTGGCCAACTGCTCCACCTCACCAGAAAGTGGACTATAAAAAAGGTAAGTGTCCATGCTACTGCTCAGCACAGAACTGCCAGTCTAATTTGCTTACATGCAACAGCCATATCAATTTCTACCTGAGCTCCTTGCAAAGGGTTTGGAGCCACTTTCTCAAGATTTAATTTTCATTAGTTTGTGACAACAACTCAAAGAACTGCTGTGTTAGAGATTTAACACTTTGGGAAAGATCTAGCAAACTTGGGAGGCTGTGTGTAGAGGAATCAGTGTTTATCTTTTAATTTCCTGGGACTAAAATGATGCAAGACATTCAATAAAACGAATGGGATCACATACACATAAATGGGTGACTGCAACACGACAGCAAACACTGCTCAAAAAATTTACTCTTCCTTGACTGTTCATTTTAACTAAAAACACTATTCTGAAAGATCCTTTCAAGGCCATCATTTAGGTATTGGAGTTAATATTATGCCCATGATTAGTAGTCTGGAACAGTAAAAAACCCAACCAAACAAAAAACCCAGCTGTCCTTATTCAGGAGCTAATGTCACTTATTACTTGCACTTTGACAGTTTTTAAATAGCAGCTCTTCCAGTTCAGTAAATGCATTTCTGCTATGCTAGCTGCAGAAGCTAGAAAAAATTAATTTGATATAAGGTAAAACTCTCCCTGAAGGCAAACATCGTCCAACATTAAAATCTTCACTGAACAATCTTTAATGAATGTATTGGTAAAGAAATAACTATTTGAAAAAGATAGTGTCTAAATAGCTTTCTATTAAAAATATCCAATATTACCTTTTTTAGTCATATAACTGAAAAATGGGAAGCCTTGCCCTTCCTCCACATCTTGTGCTAGGGAAAGGTTACTACCTGGCAATGATACAGGCAGTTATTGATTTAAATGGTTATGGACCTGAAAAGTTCTTTCCTGTCATTTATTATCCTGTTGTAGTTGCCACCACACTTGTGCAATATTGGGGAAAAAAAAAAAGAAAAAGCTTAACAAAATTAGATTAGAAAAATAGAAAAATACTGGTTTTAACTGTATTATCCAGTGCAGATAATCACCTGATTGTTTCTTCTTGATATAATGAGCTGACAACTGGGCCTCCAAATGCAGTTTTGCTTTCCTTTCCCCTCTTCTCTGTCATCTGGAAAAAAAAAAAAAAAAAAAGAAAGATTGGTCCAGCATGCAGCCTCCCAGCCCACTCCAGCCTGTGCCATCCCCCATCTCCCACCCCTTCTCCTGCCCCAAAGACAGGACTAGCCCTCTGGAAGGCCCATCTTTATGGCAGACAGTACCTCGCAACCTTACTCCATCAAGAACAGGTAGATGGATGTCTCAGCAAATCATATCAATGTTCCCCTGAAGGTGGCCCAGAAGGGTCACCCAAAAGGTAGGTTTGACAGCCTTGCTGTCCTGCTCACAACAAGCCAAAGCTTTGCCTCTGCAGCACTTCCAGCTGTGGCACCTTAGGACCCAAAAGCTGAGCCTCGGCGAGATAGCATAATGTTATGTTACCAGATTGCAAAGCTTGCCTTTATAAATCTATTTAATATAGATTTAAAATTAAATTTTATAATGGGCAGCATTTCCAAATGATTTACTCCCAGGAACTCTAGGATTCTGAATGATTCCCACCATAATAGAAATGAACAATTAGAATAATGATTGATCGATACAGAGCCTCAGCCCTACCTTTTCAAAAAAACATCCTGAAGCTTGGAATCTTCAATTGGCTGACTTTATATTGATGCCAGACTTCCACAAAGGAAGAAGTGGCCTGCTGTCTGAAAGTCTAACCCTATTAAAGGGTACAAAGTACCAGAAACCCTAACTCTTCTGTAGCACCTAGCATCTTGGTCTTCAGGTACTCAGTCAAAATTGGTTTACAGTTCACAGCAGTAATTCCTTGTAAAGCCAGCCCATTAACTGCAATGTGCTATTGTTAGTGGAACAGTTATGTGGCTTTCTGTGATAAGAGACTGGTACACCCAGGGTGAATAAGATCAGAAGCCAAAGGAAAACCACCCCAACCTCTAGCAGTCTCAGTAGCTGCCATACATTGCTGCTTACATCAGAAAGCATTGCTGCCTCATAGAATTCTACCTAGAAGGATGTTAATTTTTTAAAAAAGTGAACCATGTTTACATTTGTCTCCCTTCCTTAAGTCACTTTTATTTTAAAATCAATTCACTGTTTCCCCATAATACATTTACTTCTACATTCTGCCCAGTCTGACCCAACCAGTTCCACCTTTCAGTTCTCTCTTCTGTACTAGCCCGAAGTTATAAGACTTAGGTTTACAGGTATCACACACCTTTCCCCACCCTCCCCCCTTTTATTTTTTTCATTTAAGAAAAAAAACAGAAAGGAAATTGGCTTTCAAAATTATTCTTAGTAGTTTAGGAATACTCACCTAGGCAAGTAGGCTTTCTCCAAATTACATAGTTAAATGTGACACAAACTTCTTTCCTGACAGGAAAGGGCTTCAGTGTTTACAGTGCAATGCTGAATAATTTTTTCAAGATGGGCAAAGAACCTCAGTGTCCATCAGTTATTTGCACATCACTTGTAAAGAAAATTAATTTCAGATCATCTGTTAGCACATGCAAGAGTTATTTTTATAAAATGAAGCTATACTCACAACTATTCTACTTTTATATTGAGGGACAGTGGTCATTCAACCAATATTTTTTAATCTATATTCTTTCATCTCTTCCCACTACAGTTTTTGGTTGTTGCTTCCCCCCCCCCCCCAAATCAGAAACAATACTTGAGAAAATACATTTTATTTTTCTAGAGGCAGAAACTGTAAAAAAGTTTTCTTGGATTAAGTTCACCTTCTTTGCACAACCAATGCATTTCTACCAAAGATTAATTATATTGATTAAGCAGACACATATGGTCATTGGGAAACTTAGCAATAAAAGCTTTTCCAAAAATACTCAGGCAAAAACTTCTCTTTTACGTGGCTTTTAATCCATATGCAGGTTACTTTGTCCAAATAGTTTTTATCTCTTTCACACAAAAATAGGTAACTCAATATTCAACTTATGAATGTTGTACCAAGCTTATTCCATCCCAGTCCTCAATATGTACAACTAGCTTATGCAAAATGTACAGGAAAAGCCTCAGTTCTCCTCTCAGGATTTAATGTGCACCCCTATTTTGCAAAGCCAAGAAAGACAGCATCAAGACTCCACCATTCATCACCACTGAACTTCCCAAGGGGAATCTACTCAGGATATGAGGAATGCTTCTTCCCAAAAATGTTAACTCTGTCTCGACACAGATACAAACTGGTTTCTTTCCAGACACCCTTGACAACTTGCCTATACCACGAGCTCATCTGCCCGCTTCCAATATCTGTACTACCCAGCCTGCCAGGGACTCACTCAACATCTGAGCATGACATACCAAACTGGGTAAATGAAAGAGGTGACAGCAGTTGCCCTTTCCAAACCATGTCACAGCTATTGTACTAACAGGAATCAGTGTTTTTATTTCTCTCTCATACTGGCTGAAGTGATCAGTAATGCACAGATGCACTTTCCTCCTTAAATCTCTTGATATTTCTACAGCAGAAAAAGGGTTAAGCTGGAAAGATAAAGCAAATGCTACATATACACAGATAATCACCAGTAAGTTTGAAGTTACATTACCTTGAAAAACCACAATGAAATTAAAAACTGACACTGCAAGTTTTCTTTCTCCTCCATTAAAAAAGGCACTAATAATTAACTATATGGCTCTCAATTAAGCCAGCTCAATTTCTTTCACTGCTGGCTGCACTGTCCAAAAGCACTGCAGATGCACATGTAACTAATGATAGTTAAGAAATAACATGATCCCAGGCTCCCATAACTTGCAACCTGAATCTGACAGAGATGACAGCAGTACAATCCATAGCCAGGGCCATGTGAGAGCATGCTGTAGGAAAGGCAAAATTTCTGTGGGCTCCATGAGCATGAGGAGGTTGCCAGTTAAAAAGCGTGGGAATAAAGGGGAGTTTGTGACAGCATTGGAAGAAACTCTGGAGGCCTGTACTCGAGTGCCAAAGCACACATAGTGGCACATAAAAGTTCTGGGCTCTAAGAAGCACTGGAATTTCTCTGGGTTTTCCTTAATTCTTACCCACTGATTCTTTGTTGCTTGTGTACAATTAAGGCTGATATCGAAGTCACTATTAGTCTTGACAGTTAACTTAGGTAGGTTGATCTGGCTGACCAAGCTAGCATAAATCATGGGCAAATATGTGCTTCAGTATGCAGCATACGTACTCATTAAGAGACATTTTCAACTCCCCTGACTCCCAATGTGCTCACCGACTGGCACAGGGAACTCCACTAAGCCCAGAACTATCCTTCTCAAATGTCACCAGGAATGCCAGAAGAAAAGCTACACTCCTCCTGGAAAAGACAGCAGGGTATCCTCATCCCTTCCTCAGTGCACTGTATCTGCCAATAAAAGAGCAGCTCAATTCAAGGTACAATCGCATCTCGACTAGCTGTCACTGACAATGTTGCTCCAGACAGCCTCAAAGCCTGGCAACCGCTTTCTGAACAAAATGGAAATACAGGGACTAATATTTGCTAACATCATTAATTCTTTTTTTCCCCTCCACTCCCTCTTCTTCCTTTATCCACAATGTCAAGATGTATACTTTTAAATTGTTGTCAGCCATAAAATAGACATTGTGTCCCAGTTGAGAGGTTAACATATAATGACAGACACATTAAAAAACCCTGTCCAATGCCTCACTGAAAATTTCAGGTCCATCTTCTCTTCAACAAGACAGTAGCTCAAGCTCACTTATAAGCTTTTAAAGTCTAATCATGATTGAAAAAATAAAGGAGAAAGAAGATAGCTTTATCATACTAATAATTATGGAAAAAAACCACAATTAGACAAACATTTTCTTTGTGAGGCTTTAGAGTTCACCTTCTATTCTGGTCTTAAAAGTTTCCCATAATCACAGCATGACCCATTTCTCCTCTTGCACTTTTGGAAAGCAGGATGAAAGTTACCACCTAAGAGGAAGAACGGTAGCTTCCTGTCAGGGTTGGTTTGGTCAGCCAGCCTCTTGCTGTATCCCTGAAGACAGGACAGGGATTTATTATTTTTAATCTCCAAGCACAAGCTTTGTTCCAATCTACACAAAACAAGCTATAAAAGATTTAACAAGATGGCACGTGCAAGGGCCCTTCTGATGACTCACTTCAAAGTCATGTGTCAGAACTCGTTATAGAGATGCAAGAGAACTTACCATCTGTGATTAGCTGGGGCTGAACTGGACCAAATGGTATGCTATTGGTAAAATGATAAGCTATTTTATATGGAGGGCATATTTTATATGCATGACATATATATGTTATGAATCTGACAGAAAGGTACAGAGAAGTTCTACAAAGATCCCACAAAACAGCAGGAATAACACAAGTTTCAGTAAACCTTAAAAAAAAAAAAGAAAAAGAAAATCCACCCAAAATGCCCCACATCACTTGGAGTTAACAAAAGAGCTAGATCCTAGGCATGGGTTAAATGTAGGGTATCCCAGTTTTATCCAAAGCAAAACGAGAACTCTGCTTGGCTAGTTCTGCGTGTCTAGACACCCAGCACACAGCAGCAATAGCTGTTTGGCAAGGCACCTGGCTGAGTTACACAGCACATCTATCATTCCCCGAACTCCCTCACATCTCACTCTGGCTTTTCTCCACATCCAAAACCTTTAAAGTAGCTTCACATAAGTAGATATTTAAGAAAAAGAGAAAGCCATTAGTAAAAAGGCTCATGTGATCAAAATACTTATCTTTGAAGTTATGCTGGCTAATGCCTTAAAACGGTCAAGACTTAAGTTCTTCATCATCAGGCATCTCGGAAACAGAAAAGTAAGGCAACTTAAATGAGAGCTATACATCAGGATCTCAAACGTGAGCCACTATAGTGCATGGAAGAAGTTATCTCAGGTTGTTTTCAGAGGCTACTTACTGTATTATTTTTCTCTCCCTCTGAGCCTGAGGCAACTTGAGCCACAGTAGCAGCTGTATCCAGCTTTATGGGATGGAGACAAGAAACACTCCCAACAAAATTCTACCATCAAAACTTCTCGGGTGTTTCTGCAGCAGCAAATACATAGTGCAGATTCCAATCTGCATCTGCTCTGTGTAATTCACCTTCCTATAGCTGACCCATTCATCCAGGTGCAGGTGTCTGCATCGCACACTCTGACCTTCCTGTGTAGAACCCAGCACTGGTCCAGGGACATGTTACTTTGCCCCGTGCCAGTTTGCAGAAAGATGCATATAACACATCAGCAGCACAGTGTAATGCCCTGCTCGACAGCAAAGTGTCAGCCTTCAGCAGCCACCAGAGAAGCATGCCATGGCCTTGCAGGATGCCCTTAAGGCTCTGGGGTGCAACCAAGGGTCCCAAGTCACCAAGCCTGGAGGAGCTGCAAGCACTGGATGTTCAGAGGTCTGCAGGGCAGCAGCAGGAGAAACCCTGGCCCGTGTCCCAACTCCCCAGACTACAACTGGGAGATGATAAAAACTCCAGTCTCTACTGCTGTGACAGGACACACAATGTCCTGTAACCCTGTCAGGCACACATGGAGGTACAGGTAAATCCCTGAAGTGTGCTAATTGAATAGTAATTAAGCTGGTATAGCTGCAGGTGAGAAATTTTACAGAAGACACTTCACAGAGTTAACCCAATATGACTGCAAGAACTGCTTTGCTGGCCACCATGTCCCCTTAATGCTCTGGATTAACATTTCTGGACACAATTTGAGGAGTGGGGACTATCAGGGAGGCAACAAGAAAACAAACTCTCCTAAAATTTCAGACCCTTGCCTCTCCCCGCCCTTCCCCTCCCTTCCTCTGTGCTGGGGCCTGGCCATCCCCTTGGGAAGGGAACTTCAGCAGACACTAATTGTATTTGACAGCAGCAATTACACACAAGGCTGGAGATTAGAAGCTCGTTAATTGTGTATGCCATAATTGCTGCTGTCTTTTCCTTTGCTAGTTAAGGCCAGTGCCAGGAGAACCAAGGGGAGGAGGATGCTCTCCACCCCAAACACAGGTGGTCCGAAGACCAGAGCCCTTGGACAGGGAGGGGATGTCCTAACACTGTGGGGGGCTCCCGACCTCACAGCAATGCAGGAGAGTCCCCCAGCAGGGCAGCTAATGAAGCATGAAATGAGGACAAACAATGTCCTCTTCCAAAGGTATTTTCCACCTGCATCTTACAGCTCAGCTGAACTTCACACTACCTGCAGCAGGAGGGAAGGTAAACATTAACCCTTCAGGGGTGATGCTACTAAAGGATTTTTTTTAAGCCATCTATGAAACTAGGCACCATATTAAATACTTGGAGTGGGATTCATAAAATCCTCCCTTCTCTACTAAAATGTGTGAGCTCAGTATTTATTGCCACTCTGTACAGACTAGCAGAGGCCAGTTACATCCAAACAAGATGAAAACACACCTTGGCTGATGGCAACCTCCCCATTACACTGTGATGCAAAGCCACCTTTCACAAAAGGCCACTGCACCCCCTGCACCAGTCATATTAATGGCTGTCATAAACAGACCATTTTAATATTCCTCTCTCAACAATCCTCCTTGGCTCCCAGCAGCAGCTCAGCCAAAGCATGTACATGACTCAGCACCAGGAGCCTTTTTAAGAGATGACTGGTGGTCTGTATCATTGTGCACACTGTCCTACCAAAACAGCAGTACGCTCCATGGGATAATGCGGAGTTGGGGCTTTTTTGGTTTAAATATTGCAAGGACTGTTTAGTTAATGTTCCATTAATGGCTACATAATAACAATAATAAAAAAGTTTCTGATTCTTTGAAATCTCATCACAGAATTTCCTCTTAAAAACCCCATAATCTAAGACAGGGAAAATATTTTCGAGATTACATTCAAAAAATAAAACCAACCATACTATAATTAATGTCATAGTTAAACGGTTGTGTGATCTAGAACAAAGCCTTGTAGATTACTCATTTAACCTACAACGAGTTAATTAATAACTGTACCGTAATCACAATTGGAAATTAGTAGTAAAGACAGTCAGGGGAGTGGAAATAAATATAAAATGCTTAACATAATTTTGAGCAAGTTCTACACTTGCTAGTAGCCATGATTTCATGACTCACTGTATTCATCAACATATGCACGGAATGAAATAATATGCTCAATCAAAAAAATCTAATGGAATGGCTTCCAACAGTTTTTTGATTTGTAGAGGGCTTTGTTTTTGTTTTGTTTTGTTTTTAATTTAAAACAGATATAGAGTTGGCAAACATGAGAGCACCAGCAGACTCCCGTTTCCTTACTTCCCTTTTGCGGACTTTGCAGTAACTTGCAGACTCCCAGCGTCTGTAGACCAAAGGATGAAGCAAGTGGCCTGCTTGCACTCTTCCAGCTTAAGGCAGCTTACAGAAACAGAGAGCTTTTATGAGGGGAACACAGAGCATTGCATTGTCAGTCCTGTAAGCAATCAAACATGTATGTCACATCTCCATATGAAAATCTACAAACACCCAGGCAGAGGGGACCAAGCTGTAGATAAACACAGCCTGCACTGCAATTGCTGTTGGGGTTTTTTGTTTTGTTTTTGGTTTTTTTTTGGTCGGGGGTTTTTTTTGGGGTGGGGTGGGGGTTTTTTAGGGTTTTTTTTTGTGTCAATCACAAGATATTAATTCATATAGATTTACAAAGACATTTGTACGAGTAAGAAATGTATTCCAAGCCAAACTGAAAACATTAAACAGCTACATAGCTTGGGGTGAAACATTCCAGCTCTGAAGCTGGAAAGCCGAAGGCAACCCTAACTTTTGAGAAGTGAAGAACGGACATCTGCCCCTACTCCCAGCCTGCCTGTTGACATATTGTCATCTACTTGCTGGACTGACACTGGGCCAACACAGCATCAGCAAAGGCAAAATTCCCCCCATTTACAAAAGGAAAAGCTCAAAGGCTGCTTGATCAGCGCCACTGAAATTTGTTTCCTCCAACAGATCCGGGCTGTGAAGGCAGAGGGTGAATTTATGAGTTCTGCAGACAGAGAAACAGCAGAATGAAGAGTTCTTCAGGGGTCCCCGTCCCCACAGAGGCAAGGGAAGGTACAGAACATCCCAGCAGGAACAGGTTTCTGAAATCACGATGTAACTCTTTGCAGGCTTAGCCAGAAGGATGCAGTAGGATCTGGAAACACCCGCCTGCTGAACAGCCTTTAGTGCTGTGCACTGCGCTGTGTCAGAGCCTTAACATGTGGTTTGTATTGGTTAGTTCAGCTCAAAATACCTATAGAATGCTATAGAGACATTTAAGGAGTGCCGTCTTTTCTTACAATAGGAGGAACTGGGTACAATAGTGCCCAAGTGTCTAAGTACTAGACAATATGCTCTTTAAAGGACACAACTTATTTTCCACTTTAAGAAACAAATTGCTTTTACCAGACTTTAACCAATGCCTTACCCAACGTCCAAAAAAATCTTAATCTCCAGTAATTACCCTCAATACCTCCTTGATACTCTGTGTAAAGAGCAAGCTAAACATAACCACTTAACCTTTTACTAACATGAAAAGCAGTATTTTCACTACAGAAACAGCCTAATTAAGCTTTAGCTTACTTTACACACAAAATAAAATAAAGCTGTTTTCTCCTAACCAAAAGCATATGCTGTTTTTAATTAATACTTTCTCTCTTTTAAACCAGCCTTTACATAGCCATGTAAAGGAGCAGGGTACATGGACCCTTCCTGTGCCTGAATACTATCAAGTACATGTCTACAACTCCACACCTAAAAAAAAAAAAAAAAAAAAAAAAAATCAAGCCATTATATACTCCACAGTAAGATAAACCCATAATTTCTACATAAATTCCTAATTTTAACAGCCTCTGACACAGCAGGCTGAAAGTTCTGCAACAGCTTACATTACTTTGAAAAATTTAAGAGGTTGTACCCTTCTCCATTTAAAGCAGTCAAACTGCCAGCACAGCCTGGTGGGTTTCTGGACAAAGGAGGAGCAAGAGTTTGATGAGAGGCTCCTGTGAGCTCCAGGACAAGCTGCAGAGCAATTCAAAGCCCGTATTCTGAATTCCCACCTCATACCACCAGCAGAGAATACTGTTCCCCTGATCCTCCCACCCTCGCTGACCACCTCACTTTGCTATGCAGGGTGACAGGACTTGGGTGCATTTGATCAGGGTTTTCTAGGTTTCTGGGCACCCCAGAAAAATATTGGGGTAATGAATGTCAGGCAGGCTCTCCACTGCTTGGGAAGTGACCTGGCCAGCAGGAAGCTAAGACTGAGCAGAGAAAGGTCCTCTCACCCCCCTGTTCCTCCTCACTTCCCCTTGCAACTTCCTATTTCACTTTCCTCCCCTTCTAAACTTCCTGTTACATCAGGCCGACTCAGCCTGCTCCACTTTCTGCCTCTGCCCCAAGCCCCTAACTGCATCTCCTGACTGCTTCCCTTACCTGATAGCCCATGGCAGCATCCTGCTTGGTTCAACACCTCTCCTCTGTCAGCCCATGCTGCAACCTCCCCAGACACCAATTTTTAATAGTGCTCAGCGCTACCAAAAGCTCAATTTTCCAATTTGTTTTAGCTAGTGGAGTTCCAGTACAGAAATTAACCTAACACGAAAGTTTTGACTGCTGGTGGAGTCACTTCTCATGCCGCAACACTGGTCTTTTCTGCTTCCAGCCTCACACAACTGCTTCATAAAAACACACTTTTCAACACTTCTGTTGCCCACATTTCTGTTGCTGAGGAGAAGCAGCATTGCTGCTAAATCTGCCACAAATGAAAACTGCACACGGCATTTAAAACCCTTCCTTATCTTGCCAGAAACTGCCACCTCAAGGCCAAAATGGCAAGGGGCAATACCTGGTTACATCTCAGCCACTTCAGCTTGTGATCTAACATCCTAACAAATTCATAAATTGCCACCTCAAGTTAAGCCAAGATCTTGGGCTGTCCCTGAAAGTATGAGCATCTATCAATTTTCTGTCCACTCAGCCATAGCAGCAACTACCTTAAAGGATCTCATGATCCTTTGCTGATATGCTTTCTTAGCTAGGAAAGCACTTCCTCAAATGAAGTTTTAAGATCCCAGAGTTCAGCTGTCCCACATGCCTCCAGTTCCACAGCTGAAGGATCACAGAATAGCCAGGTCCTGTGGAATTGCTACCTGTGCACTAGGGCCATACAGCAAACTCTGTTACTTATCTGTTAAGTGGGAAAGAAAAAAAAAAGCAACTGGGTCTCTGCTGCACCGGAAGTTACACAGTAAAGTACCTTGCCTCATTCTATTACCTCCTGTCATCACTGAATGCCATTAATTTGATACATATATTAAAATTTTACCTTTTTCTTTTTTTTTTCAAGTTGCCTTTGGTATATCTGGCTAGCACGCAGTGTCTTAATCTACCAGTAAGGAATCATGACACTGGGATGCCACACATATCACTACGCTGCAGCAGCACAAGCAGCATCAGCAAGGCAGACCTATATCTCTAATTATTCTTTTTTCTGAATACATTCCAGAGATTACAAGATTTTTTTGGCATTCGTGTGGGATGATGAAAATTAATTAATTGAAAAATTCAGAAGGAAAGAATATTTCATCTTTGCTTAAATGTTTAACAAAAATCCCTACTTTGATAGTCAAAACCGACAAGTCCCCCAATTTTTTGTTTGCAATTCTAGAAAGCAACTACTATATTCAAGTAGCTGTGAGAGAACATATTATGCTGTTCACAGTACACTAACACTTAGTGCATCAGCACTGCTGGTTCCCGCCTGGAAAAATGGAGGCTAACATTGGTACAAGCAAAAAAATTAACCCCTGGAGAGCTAGTAAGATTGCATATTTAACATACAGTATGTTTTAGCAAGAACAGGCAGGTTAAAAGGAGCAAGAGAGAAGAGGTATAAATCCTTATCATGATCATTTTTTACTTTGAAGAAGTTTAGAAACAGAGAAACTTGGGCAATCGTTGTTCAGGATTCCAGTCCAGTTTGCAATACACAACTGTTTGCACTGCCGGCCTGCTTTGTAAGCTTCAACTTTTCTAAAATACAAGCTTACAGCTTGGCACTGTTGTATTTCAATCAATTGCTTGAACAAGGATTGCAATGCCATAAATAAAAGGAGCTGAGACCATAAATTTCTTCAGAGATGTAAAATCAAAGAGAACAATCCAACAGACTCCCAAGGGGTGGAAGGCTGACACATATTCCAGCTGTTTGTATTTCTGCTACGAGACACTTGTTCAGTTTAACTTTTCTACTTCTGCGCAGCTTGCTAGAAACACAGTTTCAAAAAACGGGAAATCTCACTGTGGATGTGGCATTTTGTTTTGTGCCCTACAATAGAATGCAGTTGCAGAAGAGAGAAAGCCCTATAAATTATCAAGCTTTTTCACAGGCAAAATCCCAGACAAGCACAGACAACACCACCAGCACAGCACCACAATGCCCGGCATGCGAGTCACTTGTTTGAACAAAGCATCCTCTTACACCTCCATCTTCAGGCCATGGGTTCATGGCAAACAACCACCACCTTCCATCTATGCTGTCATTATAAACAGAAGTTACACATACTGTTTTATTAATCTGCTCCCTCCCTTAAAAAATAGCCAAGGGATGTCAGTGTTACCTTCACAGTACTGAGCAAAGACTTGAACTGCCCATGAGCCTGTGATGCTTTTAAAAACAGTAAGTATAAATAGAAAAATGAATTTGATTTGCTGCTCAGAGAATAACAGTCAACACAACGAAGCAGGTAGGCAACACAGTACTTCCTACTTAGTTTGCCAACGCTGAGGTATCTTGTATGGGATAAAATTGATAAGCAGTCACATGTGCAAAGACAGGGATAGAAAGGTAGCAAATAACCTATGGACAGTTTTGTTTACGAGTAGGACCTATATTAAGTACTTAAAGCATCAGCTCACTTTCCTCATGAGAAGGCACAGAGAAGTAAAGGATGTAACATCATCCACATTTATTGCAGAAGTACAGGGAAATTTAGTTCATGTTTGCAGTGTGATATTTTACTGTTTTACACAACAGGAAGAAGGAAACATCCACTTGCTAATGAGAGAAATTGGTTCTGAAAGCATGCTCCAAAAGCAAAATGCTCATGGCCTGACTCGTGCAGCCAATTAACAACCATTTTCCCAACTTGACTAAAACAAGGCGGGTCACTCTGCCTGTAGTCTTGCATGTATAAGTAAGGTGTACACAAACTGTGAGCTTTTGTTAGCCATGCACAGCACAGATTACTCCCTCCCACAGGAAGGCTGCACCTACCACTAACTATTTGCATGCTAGAGACTGTCCCTCACGCTGACAAAAGGTAGCAAGGCAGAAGAATCCATCTGTGTGTTAAGATTTAGCCCTCTCAGGACATATTCCAAACTACTGCATACCACAGACAGGGTTCACCAAAAACCCTAGTCTGCAGCTTGCCTAAACCCAGAGAACACTGCAGTTTTACATGTCCCAGAGCTAGAAGCCTGAGATAAATAAGTTTTGAGGTTTGTTCTTAATTTCTAGTGTTTCCTTTTCTGTTAAAAGGATAAAACCCAAAGAAACAAAAAAACACTACCAAAAAACCAGGCTTGCTGTTTGGTTTGTTTTAAAGGGGAAGAGCCTGATTAGAGGATGAATTCTCAGCGATTTTTTCCTACGTGGTCATCCTTTGAAATAGGAGCTGTCAATATATATATATACACATAAAACAAACAGTGCAGTTTGTTGTATATATATATATAAAACAAACAGTGCAGTTTGTTGTGTATATATATAAAACAAACAGTGCAGTTTGTTGTGTATATATATAAAACAAACAGTGCAGTTTGTTGTCTGCATTTTGTTGCAACTTTTAAGTACAATTATTAACCTTTAGGTAAAAATAAATAAAAAGTCAAACATGAAATTCATTATGGGAAAGTGACACACAAGGATCTATACAAACCCAGAAAGAAAGGGAGCAGTGAAGGGCAAAGACCCTGGCAGCACTGCTGCGTTGCTCACAAGAACACAGGAGGCTCCTCTCCCCAGCATGGCACAAGAAGGTCAGCTTTACAGAGAACAGCAATAATTCGATTAGTCCCCACTTTACACAATGCAATTAAATTGCTTTTATACTACAAAAGAAATAAAGTAATTATTTTCAAAGTTTTTGACTTCCCAGTGTAGCAAGTCATAAATTGAGGTATTTACCTACTGTGCAGTTACTTTGGGTATGTGAATACACTGCTGCTCATGACAGGCAGAAACCTAAATGGGTCCTTTACTGTCCTGCTCTTCCCATCCCCCTTGTAATCCTGCCCACACCACTCTGCTGCTCTTTCCCAACCACGAACAGTGGCTGCTTGGACATATTGTCAAGGAAGACATCTGTTTGATGGATAGACAAAACAGGAAAACATGATGGGTGCACTCATTTTGTTTACAGACCAGTTATTTCTAATGCATTTCTTAATTTCTAGAAGAAATGACACAGACCTGCAGTACTAACCAAAAAAAAAAAAAAAAAAAAATCAGGTATTTCAGCCTTAAACAAGAGCATGATTTACCATTCCTTAATGTAATTCTTAGAAGTTGACTAAACATAAAACCTGTAAACTGTAGAGCACAGCTTCTTGCTCCAGACATGAACAGGCCAAATCTGAGCAATGAATCCAAAGTTTAAAAAAATATTCAGGTTTGGCTTTCCGAATGCCTGTTTTAACTGACAGTTAAAATTTCTGTAGTAACTGAAATATAAAGTTAGCTTCGAGACCCTACTACAATACAAGAGGCTTATCAATTTAAATCAATTGTTACGAATATTTCAATAACACCTGGTGCAACCTACAAAAAGCACACATTCAAACTCAGCTCCTCCGCAAGTCTGGAAATTGTTTCTCCTGTTTTCCACTGTATCCTCAAATTGCAAACTCCCTTTTCCACATTTTAGTTTCAACTTGCCTGTCGCATTTAAAAGGTGAGAGAGAAAGGCTGTTTCAACAGAAAGAAGTGGGGAATGGAGCCCAATCCTGTGCACAGGGTAACTAGACACCCACCTTATCAAATATTGCCCCCTGCAGTTCTTCCTGGAAAAATACCCACTGGCCACCAGACAAGTCAATTTGCTTTATTCCTGCAGGTTTTCCAGCTTACTGGACTGCTCTGAGCCTGCAGCAATAGAGCATTTGCTATTTTATTCACTCTGAAATTTATTTTCTCTTTCAGGAGACTAACTGTCTCTTCCCCAGGTGTCCTCTCCCACTACCCCAAACAGCACAACTTTATGCTCCCACACCAACACAGCAATAGAGGTGTATAACTCCCATTGAATATTGGTCCAGAGTACAAAGGAACAAATCCTCCTCTACTCAAAGCACAGAATAATACTTGAGAAAAAAAAAAAAAACTAAACCCCCCAAAAAACCCCAAACCCACCACCAACAAAAAAAACCCACAAAAAACCCCAAAAAACAAACCACAAAAAACCCCCAACAAAAAAAACCCTCCAAAACCCCAAACCAACAACAAAAAAAAAAACCCAACCCAAAAGACCCAAAAACCAACCAAAAAACCCCCCAAACCAACAAAAAAACAAACAAAAAAACCCAACATCCAAAAAACCCAACACCCCCCCCCCCCAAAAAAAAAAGAAATAAACTCCAAACACACAAAACAAACCAAAACAAAATAAAACAAAACTCACCCCAAATCATACCACAAAAAAAAAAAAATAAACCTGGCAGCTTTTTCCCCAGAAACATCAGCACTGGAATTCCAAACCTTTAATAGCTTAAAAAGATATCTGATGAACGTCTATTTTCTTTGAACTCAAGCTCTCTTCCTGCTTTGCCTTAGGGACTGGTCTATGCTCTTCAGATTCCTAACATGCAATTTCTTATTACACAACAGAAATCTTACTAAGTGCATTATTAGTGAAATTAAGTCAAACAAGTTAAAATAGCAACTTTTTTTTTATTATTTTGAAATAGAAAATCATTACATCCTCCTGCAAGTTTCAGCAGTCAAAGCAAATACAAAGAAGCATTTGGGGAAGGATGGCACTGAAGTTAGTAGCATGACAAGCTGTTGAGACTGGAACTGGTAAATGTGCAATATAAGAAATAGGAAAAGGAAATATCTAGAATCAAGAGATGCCAAAACCGCAATCAGCAAATGGAAGCCTAAAACTGATGAGCAAATCCGGATGCTTTTTTATTCTTTATTTTTATTGTTTAAGCTGTGCCATATAACCACCTTGTTATGAGAAACAATCAAGAACAGCTCCTAACCCTCTCACTGCAGTGTCATGTACCCACCTCCAACCATGTCCCTTGCAACATGAACCCAGTTGAAGAGGCATGTTCAACGCTACTGAGTAAAAAAGGTGCTGTCCTGCCTCTGGGTGGTCAGCCCCTGCAGATATGGACTCCCAGGTCAAACTGGATGCTTAAAGCCAATGGGGATTTGTGATATCAAATACGCGACAGATTAGAATTTTAGGCTTTGTGGGGAAATGGAAATACAGCCACCAAGACTGTCTCAAAAACTGCAGGGACTAGAAGTGCCCACAGAGAGAGTCGTATACATGAGAACAATGCTAGAGAACAAAGATGCAAGACAGCCTGTGAAGGTGAACCTCCTAGATCACTGAACCTACTGCTGAGACTGCAGGATAGCACTGCAACAATGGTACTACAGAGGCACAGTGTGAGAGAAAGGATCAGAAGGATAAGCACACACAGGCAGTAAGCTGCAGGTGGCTGGTAGGGAGAACAGGTAGACAGCACAGGTAGACAGCATTGCCAAACTTTCACACACATCAGCAAAAGCCACCGAAAGCAACATGTCATTTGCTGCCAGTAAAGCAGAAAGAGAACAGGTGAACATACAAGAAATGAAGCAGTCAGGACACAGATACCTGTCCAAAGAACCCAAAGCAGCGGGAAGTGTTGATGGCATAAAACATTTTTGTTTAAGGATAAAGAATGCAAAACAATTGCTTCATAAAGTATTCTCTGTTCTGGAGGAAGAGTGAACAGACTCGAAGGGCAGGTGATGTCTCTGAAATATGCAAATAGAGCTGAGCTGGTCCAAGCAATTACCTTTCCATTGCCTGGAACTTCAGACTCAAAGGAATGACTCACAAGAAAGAACAAGAAACAAAAGAATGTGCTAAAAGGTAGAAAATGACAAAGGAAGACTGCATCAAGAGGAGATTGGAGACAAGCTTGGAAAAGTATAGTCCTGACCTCCTACTAACACCTGTACTCAGGAAAAGGAACAAAACAATCTATGACACAAAACCCAGTAAGACCAAGCCAACACAGGAAGACCTAACTGCAAAGCATCTACAAAGGCAAACATGATTATCGGTTCCAGACTGCTGGGTTCAAAATGAGTAAGAAGATTCCTGTATCTTCATGACTGTAAAGACAATGGACCTCACCTCAATACCCTTTAGGTTATCTGCTATTTTAAATATTTCCTAGCAAACAACATTAAAAAAAAAAAGTGGTATGACAATTTCTTTCCAGGTTTCAGACAAAGCCCTGAAAGAAAAGATTAGGCATGACTATCAGAGAACCTGCTAGCAGAAAGGGTAGAGAAGTAAAACAGACTGGAAATAGCCAGGGAGATGAGCCAACATACATGCCTCTACTGTCAAAAGTGGTATACCAGCTTCACAGAGCACTGAACACCTGTGCCTTTGGCCTCTACACATTGCTGTCTCTTAAGAAAGGGCAGGTACTCTAGACTCCATACAGGAGTAGGAAGCAGTAGGTCAGATTTTGGCTGCTACTGGTGCTTCATTGCCTCTGAACACAAATTCATGGTGCTCCTACTGCAACAGAATGCTTTTACTTTGTTTTTTTGCCATCCAAAACAAGCAAAGATCACTAAATTATAGCAGTCACAGTCTGATGCTGAAAATGTACTAATACAGAAACTGCAAGGTCAATATGAAAGAATGAATCAATGAAGAATCAAGAAAAAGAAATGAGGAAGTAGATCTATTTGGACTGCATAAGAAATACTGCATTTAGTTCCATTCTATTTATTAAGAAAAATACTGACAGTCTGAAAGCTGTGGAAGAGCAGCATACTTGCTGGGAAAAAAAAAATGAATCTATGAAAAAGATAAGGTGTTTCCAAGTTTTAATTTTTGCATATTTAGTACTAAAGGATCAAGACATTACAAACCTTTTTCAAATATATGAAACAGGAGAATGAGGAGGATTTAAGAGAACACAGGAACAACTTTAAGGGATGAGATGAACTGTTGAAGAAAATATGTAGATAATATTGAGAAAACTTTACAATAGCAAAATTCATGCAGCTGCACAATGAAGAATTCAACACCCTTATACTGTAATTACTATCTAAGATTCATAATGCTCTGAATGCTGCACTTTTCAAATTTGTACCAAATACTTTGTTTTTAACCAAATACTAGGGAGCATTTCATTCATGATCTACTGAACATAAGAAAACTCAAAGGAACCCAGCAGATGAGTATGTAAAGGTGACACAATGACAGTGATGAAGCACCTTATAATGTACTCACAGATCTTTTCTATAAATCTAATTTGAAATTTGAACACTAAAATAGCTATTTTATCTCCATCTCCTGACACAGAATCTCCATCATTTTAAAGAACAGAGCTCCCTCTCGTGGCTCCAGAAAGTGGATGAGGGGTGTGTGGGGCAGTGGAGTACAGAGTAGAGAGGACTTCTGGTAACATTTTGGTCATATCAAAGTGGATTTAAAAGGACAGTGTAGTAGCAAAGACAGGTGACTTAAATATACATTTTAATGCGTATTTATAAATTACATTCTCTGCTAATGTAACTTTATCTGCGAGGTCTTTCTGCACCTGAGCACATTCCTTCAACTGCAGGCACTCAGATCTCTTTACAGGTGTCTAGCTCAGTCACAGACAAGGCACAGGAAGAAGAGCACAAGAAACATGGCACATGTGCAGCGGTGCAGGGACAGTAAATCAGATAACACTCTACAGATTTTCCCCAGAGTTACAGCTGTGTACCGAGACCACACAGAGGGGAAAAAAAAAAAAATAACTGGCTTCAAAAAGCCAGGAAATGCATGCATAGCTACATGTGCAAGAAGCGCATCTACTGAAACGCTGTAACAAAGCACCTGAAAAAAGAAATTTAAAAAAAACATTTCTTTAAACCATTCAAACTGAGCCCTGCCATCTTCACAAACTTCTGTTCAAGCTCCAGCATTGCTCTCCTGCAAGCCCACACTTCTTGCATCAACTATGCAAAAAGAGAGGATGGAGCAACACAGGAATGAGCAAACACACTGGCGCAACACTACTACCCAGCACAGTCTAGTTTCTGCTGAGTCCTGCGGACAAGCTTATGCAAGGACAACAATGCGAAGAAACATGCTCACATGGACTCGTTCCTCACCCTCAGCAAAGAGGGGAAGAGCAGCATGGTAAAGCATTCTGTTTGTTATATGGCTTTTTTTTTTTTTTTTTTTAAAACTAACAGGTTCTCTCTTTCTTAGCTGACAACTTTGTAACCTGAAGGTCACACCTGTGGCAATAAGTATTTCTCTGAGGCAAGAAAGTGAAGGGAGTATCTAAAGCTAAGCTTGTTGCCATACATGAGAAGCCTATGAACAGCAGCTCTTTCTATAAGCATTCAGGAAAGTATTGGTGTTTTGGTGGTGGGTTGTTTGGGGGTTTTTTCCACTGTTTAATGAATGTTTGTGTGTTTCCCTTTACATTGCTAGACGCTTTCCTGGATTCTTTTTGAATTATTTCTGTATGAGAATTTTAGATTGGACAAGAATTTACACAGCATACAGCCTGCTTTGCTAACTGCCCTGCACAGCATATAAAACTGTTTTCCCCAAGGGGAGGAAAACAGGGTTGCCTCCAAGTTACAGTATTTCTCTGCTGCAAAACCAGCATTAACACCATGAAACAAGAACTAGTGAAGAAAAAACAATTACTCTAAAGTCTCTGGAACAGCATCAGAAGCCAACTGAGAATCAAATTCTTGATTCATTGGCTTGTGCTCACACAAGATTTTGCTTCCAAAGCACAGGACCAAAAAAGAATCAATTTCCTACCATGAAAAGAAATTACCATGCCTTCAGCATTTTGCTATTAGTAAAATACTGCCACTCTATCTCCAATCAAAGGCAATACTTTCTCTAAAGAGCAATCCTCTTTAAAAATTGTATAAAATTCAGTCTATAAACAGGGGGATATCTTTAAATATTCAATCAAGTAACAAACCTGGTAGATGAAAGATTAATTAACATGATAGTAGAGTCCCCCTATAACACCCATATAGGACTTACAAATACACTTGTTATGTTGAGTACCTAATCATAATCAGATTTGGTAATTTGCTGCACTGAAACAAAAAGGAAATATTTTTAGAATTGATCATTCAGTTCATGTCACTTTCATGGAGATTACTTGGTATTGATCAACATTTAAATAGTAGTTAAAAAGAGAAAGATGAGAAAAGGATAAAAAGTACCTTTATATGCTAAATACAGCATGGACCAATAAAAGCAAAATTAATTAGATCACTATAGCAAAACCAACCCTGTGCATGCGCTTGCTGTAATGAAGATAATTGTGAATGAATTACATGGTTCTTCATGTTCTGGTCATAACAAAAGAAGAGTTTCAAAAAATTAATTTAGACTTTAATCAGTTCAAAATGAAGCTTGCCATGCAGCAGTTGAAACCTTTGTGAAGCTGGACCATTGTCAGCTTTACAAAGACAAATACTGGTTTATTCTCGAAACAATATTTGTGTTCCCTACCTGTGGATTCCAACTGGGGTCCAGTTTTTTCACTGTAGCAACATACTCCTGCATAGCTTGATGAGGGCTGGTATCTCCCAGGGCTTTCCAAGCCTCCCTAAGACAGAGAGCAAAACATCAGCAAGCCACACAGAGACAACACAATGTGTTTTTATACCAGTGGAAGACAGTGAACAGACTCATCTAAATACTTCCAGAGAGTGTAAAGCCATCTTTCATTCAGTTCGAAAGGGCCAGCTTTTCTCTGAAGCCATAAATGGCCACTGTCAGTTACAGCACACCATTGTGAAAGGATCTTTCAAGAGATCCTGGTCCAGGCTGGAGCATAGGTTGTGTTCACAAAGTAAAGCTGTTTGTAAAGCTGTAGCTATTTTCATAAATTTTTTGTCGTAAGCAGGTTAATTCTGGATGAGCAAGGTGAACTCAGGAGTCTGGATTTCATGTCTGGATCAGGCATAGCAGCAAACATTTCCCTATTAAACAGACTCTGAGTTGATATCCTCTAGGTCCATAGTCTGTCAACAGATGAAGCAGGACAAAACAAAAAGTAAAGCCAGAAATTGTTAGGAATTACAATTATTTCCTCTTACCATTTCTGCTTTCCCTCAAAATCAAAGAAGCTTGGCTTGGGAGTGTTACAGGTTCCAAATTTCACCTGAAGAAAAGAAATATCCTTCTGTTAGAACAAAGCAAAGGAAAGGAGACTTGCATAAGGGAAGACTGAGTCCTGATGTTCCAGGGTAGATTCAGAGGAAAGGTTTCTGAGGGAAAGAACTGACACAACTCAACCCCATCTTACCCTCATTTTAGCTCTCAGTTATTAGCACATCTGCATTTCTGTGTTTTCTTTGCATGATGCAAGGAAAGCAATTTTGTTATGCAGTTCATTTCTTTTGCATGCATTACCCAACAGGGATAACCAGCAAGTGATTTCTCACTTAATGTTATGTTTATTACTCAGCCAAATGTTTCATCCTCCACCAATATAAAGAAAAATTCTATTGATTAGAGTTTCTACAGAGACGATTCTTCATTAAGGCTGAAATTCATCCACTTCCACACAAAGCTTAAGTAAACAGTCCTTGCTTAATTATTTTCAAAGTCCTCTGGAAGGCAAGGGGACAATTTCAGAGCACAGGAAAGCCAAGCAGCTTCTGAATTTGCTCTGAGGCACCTGGCTGCACAGGAAGTATTGCATGAGAGACGAGTCAAGGCTCAAGTGCCTGAGATGAATCAGTCTGTCATAAGCAAGACAGAAATTAAGATGTGGGGGGAGAAACAAGAAACACAAGGAAGCAAAGGAACAAGCCAAAACTGGCAGACAGATGTATATGGAGGTGGTGGTGGTGGTGGAATAATCTTACATCCAATGTAAAATGGACTTGGTATCAGTGAGATTCAGGCAGTTTTCTATAGGCTAATGTATTGATGGAAGAAATACAAAGCCTGTCCTCGAGCTGCCATATCTCCTCTGTAAGTTCACCCACAAAGGAGACTGACAGAAGCTACACCTGCCCAGGGCTCCAAAGGCACAACCAGGTTCCTGCAACAAGGCTAGCACTGACAATTGCCTCCATAACAGAGCAATTAGCAGGCTGAGATTTGGGCAACAGATATTTTCTTGAAGTCTGCTCAGAAGAATGTAAAAGTGAACATGCCTCTATCCCTGCCTGGAAGAGATAGGGAATATACGGGTCACGACTCACCAGATCTGGATGTTATCAGAGTCCCTTTCTCACAAAAAATAAAACCCCTTGCGCACAGGCGTAAAATGAATCTAACTGAAATTAAAATACCATTATGATAGGAAATTAATTTACACAAAACATGGTTTGTTTGGGGTTTTTTATTATTTTGTTTTGCTGTGGGTGCTTGGTTGGGTTTTTTTGGTGTTTTTTGTTTGTTTGGCTTTAAATTAAAGTGCTATGTATCCCACAGGGGCAACAGATGAGAGACTGTAGATGCCACAGCAGAACTACAGCTCCAAGTACAACAGCCCCTAGGAAGCAGTCATCACAGTCAGTCCTCATAACACAGGGCACAGCCCAGTGCAAAGAAAGCCCAGGACAGATGGGCTAGTACTCAAACAGATGCCAGGGGGGAACACAGAAATGCTCTGGGAGCGGGCAAAGGCTGCTGGTTGAACATTTTGTTAACCAAGCAAAACTAAACTGCATTCATCAAATGTTTTATGAAATACACTCAAGTGTTCAGGCAGGTGAAGCGCTTAAATCAACTAACAATTCTTCACCTTAACAAGGTGGGGATTTTATGCTGAGGGTAGAATCATTAATCAGGCTTTAAAGAGAACATGCCCATACTGAGAGATATTTATTAGTCACACTATGTTTTCATTTAAAATGTTAGAGGATATGAGTGACTGTAACTGAAATTAATTTTCTGTACATCTGACTGTCTCCCAGTGAGCAATTCATTCCAATTAGACCAGCTTAGCTGGCCTTTATTACAGCATATTGCATTTCATGGAGAAATAGGAGAAAGAGCTAGTAACAGTTAAGTCCTATAAATCAGTCAAGATTCATGTAGCATAAATGTTTTCTCCCATGCTCAGAGGAGGACTGGACCACTTGTTTTAAAAAGCAAAACAAGCCTAGAAATAAAATACAAATTCATTATCTGTGTGGAAAACGCCTGCTTGGCAGTTTTTTAGTTCAATATCCAAACTGCAAAAAATTGGCCAACTTGGATAAAAATAATTAAATCTGGTTTAATATTAATTTTCCCCTGCCATCATCAAAATATGACAGCAGTTTCTTCTCTTTAGATTTGGCATTCAAAGGCTGTTCTAGCACTGGGGAAGACTGTTAGTAACATTGATAATAATACAAATCAAGGAACAGTAGTTAAACTTCATCCATCAAGAGGGGAAAAATATGCACTTGTGCCCTGTTTGCTATTTTAAGATACAGTAAAAAGGCTTGCAGTGGTTTTGTTGGAAGAAAATAAAAGTTTTGGCTTCCCTCCTTTCTGCCGCAAGATTAATGTGTCAGAAACCAACCAGGAATCTAGCATTAGAGGGGACCCGAGTCCAACAGCTGAGAAAGGGGAGTTTTAGCTAAATATGCCAATGCTGGTGAATACTGGTAGTGAAATTCAGTGAAGGACTCTGTCCTCCTGTTACTTCCCTGGAGGGCCTCATAATCTGTTTTTCTGCATAACCAGCAGAAAGACAAGAGCCCATATTAGTATTTCAAGTCAACAGTTTCTCATTCAGTGTCAACAAATAATTACTGATGGTCTCCAGGGGCCTGACTGGTTACTTGATGCTTAGCTCTCCTCATTTACAGTTCATCAGATGCATTAAAAAAAAAAAGATGAGAGTCAGAACGCATTAAATATTTTCCTAGTATTGCTTCTGCATGCAGAGTCACATTATACTCATGAATTGTACAAAGATGACCCAGGCAGGTCCAAATGGGAAATATCTGCTGACATCTCCATTTGTGACCAAAATGGAAATTTAGAAACCGCAGACAAAGCCTTCACCTGAAGGTCACAACATTCAGAAGGGTGCTTGGATAGACACATGCTCAGAGGTGCATTAGCACTGCATACCATACAACTTCAGCTGCTGGTCCAGACTGTGAGAAACCTTGAGACTCCTTACACAAATCCTTACACATTACTCCAAAACTGATCTCCTCCCCCACCCCTGGTGATGCTGGGAAAATGGCTCTTTGCTGATTTTTCAACTAATACATTTCCATAGCGCAGAGTACCAGCCAAATGTTCTTACCTGATTATATATCTTATAAGGTGAACTCACATTCATGAACAGCAGGACTAAGCTCTCTAACTGTACACAGCCCACGTAAGCTCAATTTCTTTGGCAAGACAGTAAGTCCTGACTGTTCCTGCCAAAGCTCTGCCCCTTTAACCTGCCACAATCTGTGGGAAAGCCCTGTACTCAACTGATTAAAAGTGGGGCATAAGGAAGAACAAGCAAACATCAACCACAGAAGGCAAGGGGTTCCAGCCCTGATGACCAAGGGGCTTTATGTCCCAGAGACATAACAACTGAGTCAGCTTCATCACTGTTCCAAGCAAGAGGAAGCTGCAGAGAGAAACTCCCACGTTCAGGGCAGATATCATGCAAAAATGGGATTATATTCTTGAGACACTACATTCAGACACTGTAAGTCCCACTTTGTCAGCAGCACTGAGTTTCCAGTTTGCCTGCACCTCTCAGCATTTACATAGGCACTGGTACATCCTCATCCCAGCAGGGAAGTTTTATCAGTCTGATCATTTCTGGCAAGTTCTGGATTCCCTCCCCTCTCTGAATGACTACAGTTTCTGAACCTCAGGGTTTTTTGAGTCCTCAACATACCAAGCAAGCACTATCTTCACTTCACCGCTACAGACTCAAGGCACAGACAAGTGATTTGCCCAAAGCCATAGAGAAAGTAGGGGGAGAGAAAGAAAATCAGCCCTAGTCCAGAGCTCTACCGACTAGTCTGTTCCTCCTGTTCTGGGGCAGAGTCGTAAACTCAGCAACATCTTCTAAAAAACCTCACTGGAGATGACAACTAAGCAATTCCCTTATTTTCAAGTCTCTGACACATAAACAAAATCAGAGAGAAAAGCAATAAAATCCTGAAATGGCCTCCAATAAAAGGTAATAAAATTCCACGAAAATGCCTATATACACAAACAGTTTGAAATAAATAACATACAGTATTTTAACAGAGAGCTCAGCTGTTAGTGTCACCTCTTTTATGATGGTGCTGTATCTTAAATCAAAGCCCTCAGTGACATAAAGCACTAAGTGGAGGAAAGACAAGGGTGCCAAATCAAGGACAGTGGACATATCTGAGTCAGCACCTTTTGTGCACTAGCAATACTACTGTCCACCCGAGTAATATATTAGCAGCCCATTATGCATACTGATACAGGCTGCTATAATTAAATAGAGGAAACTTGCATTAAGCACCCTCATTTTGATTTAAAGCACAAAATGCTGCAAACCTCAAAGTTAGCAGAGCATAATCCTGTACTAGCTGTGCTAGCAAACTTCTATGTCCACTGCCAGCACTATCCTTCTAGGTACTCTGTAATAGGGATGGCACCTTTCTGGATCACACTGAGCAGCCAAAGGCATGGAAAACCAGGAGCCAAGCACAGCCTGAAATCAGGGAGCACAAAGGCACTTGCTGTTGCATCCTGCTTGACCAGGGACAAGAGGGACACAGGAGGACAGAAGCACACTGTTCTACTCAGCTGAAGGCAACTGGAGATCTGTGCTGACAGTGTTAATTATCAGCTTTTTTCTGACTTGTATCAAAACTGTTGTGAAATAGCTTCCAATTTAAATAATTTTTAACATTAAATACATTACTGGTCTTACATTGCTAATGCCAGGAAACCCTCTAGAGTCTCTTGAGGATCACAGAGCTGACGTGCAAGCAGTGCTTTCCCATTTCCACCCAGGACAGTTATTAAGTTCTTGCAACAGAGTGAAAAATAAGAGGTTATTTGTAACAAATCTACTGAGAATGTGGACAAAAATCACGGAAATGAAAAACCACTTTCTTTTCATCTCATCCTAGGCATGGTCTTGTTGTTCTTAAAAGTTCTTTTAGTATTTTTTTTCTGCTCTCCTTTTTCTTAAAAGGGAAAGAGAAACCTGAAGACATGTTCAAGCTCTAGAAATATCTGAAAAGAAAACCTCACGACCAGTCTGCTTTTCATACAATTAATGGTCCACAAACCACAGCCTAAAAGGTACCAACTTAAAGGGTAACTAAATATTGCATTAAAAAATTAAAGCACTTGTAAGTGGCAGTAGTAGCACAAATGTATTCCATATGGGAGGAGAATCACCGGGAAAAAACACACACCAAACTTTGACTATTAATCCAAATGGGTGGGATTCAGTTTTCAAGTCAAGGCAGCATCTCTTGCAATACGTAAATTTTATTTTTACTTTTATTCTTTAGTCTTCCACATATAACAATTCCTGCAAGTTAGATGATAATAAATGTCCTTTGTATCTTATTTGGTGCTTTTTTGTTTGTTTTACATAACTTCTTTCACAGGAGCAGAAAAAAGTTACACTGTATTCCCACAGAATGCATCCTACAGCTTGCTCAATTCATACGCATTGAATGAGAAAAGGAACATGAGAACTAGAGCCAAGCAGTTTAGTTTCCCAGGCCACTCTAAAGTCCTCCACAAACAGATCTGCACAGGCACTTCCTTCCTGGGGTTGCATCATAACCCTAAAGATTTAATGCTCAGACCTGGGTCATTACAGCAGATCCCCAATGCCTCTAGCAGGGAGGTGAGCACCAGCGCTAGCCATGCACCATAAACCATTTGATCACCATTCTCTAACCTGTGTCAGTCACTTCATCACCCAACGCACAGAGAGCGCCTGGCGAACACAGGCTAGGCAGCAACTCCACAAAGACTCAGTGGACACTCAGACAAGCCATCAACACACCGGTGACCTATCACAGTCAACGACAAAAGCCAAAAGCCAATCCTCCATACCAACACCCAACTTCAGCCTACCATGCAGTCCAGTGGAGCCAAGCCGATGTCTCCACAGCAAGCAATGCAGCGTTAGGGCTGACCACACCGAGCAAGGGGGACAGCTGAAGAACAACTAGCGTGATGAATTTAGCAGGGCCCTGTCCCACCAGACTTCACCTGCCTCCACCACAGGCAAACCCAGAGGCACCAAACTCGGTGCTGGACAGGAAGCTCCCCGTACTCATGGTCCCCACACCCCCAACGCAACTTTTTCCCACTTGCCATGCCCACATTTCGCTCAGCAGCCAGGCAGGCCCTTGGCCGGTGGCCCCGGGAGAGCCCCAGGCCCTCGGGTACCCGGGCACCGAGCCGGCCCCCGTCCTGCTCCTTCGCCCAGGCCCCAGGCCCCGCCCGCCGCCAGGCACTGCCCGCGGGGTGCCCGAGCTCAGGCCCGTGGGCCGGGCCGCCCCGCTCCCGCCTCACCTGCTTGAAGCGGGCGTACAGGTAGAGCAGCTGCTCCTTGCTGGCGGTGGGCAGCAGCGCCGGCAGCCGCTCGGCTGCCTTCTCGAAAAGCGCAGCCAAGTCGCGGTCGGACGGAGCCGTCCCTGTTTCCTCGGATCCCGAGCTCGCCTCAACACCGCTCCCAGCCGCCGCCGCCGCCAGCGGGGGCGACGCCATGGCGGCCCGCCGCCCGCCCAGGTCCGCCCGCCTCGCCAGTCCCCCTTACGCCTCGGTACGAGCAGCCGTGTGGCCCGCGGGAAACGCGCATCGTGCCCGAGGGTTCCGGGGTGGCCGTTTGCCCAAGGGCAGCTTGTGTTCGAACAGGAGACATATCCGCTAAGCCGAGCTTTGTAGCCCCTCGCCCTTGGAGCTGCTGATGGCGATTAAACAGAAACACCTGAGGACGGGGCTGCCCATACCCTCAATCTTTTATAACCCTTATAACATGAGCCCCCCATCCCGAGCACTCCGCGCCTCCAAACCCCACCCGCGCTTGGCTGGGACCTGCGTGCCTCGGGGTCCTATGACTGGGACAGCGCTTCCTCGGCGGCAGGGCCGGGGGAACCCGCCGCGTCCCCGCTGCCGCTGGAGGGCACTCGCAGGCCACCGCCGCAGCTCCGCTTCGGTCCCGGCGCAGGGTAGTCCACGGTTCTCGCTGGCGGCCTGGGGTGCTCGGCGGGTGCTGGATGGCAGCCAGCGTCCTCCTGGGAGGCGAGTGCAGAACACCGCCCCGGGAGTCCCGGCCAAGCGCCAGCTCAAAGGCGGGTTATATTTAGCCTGGAATCTACTTGGTGTGGAAAGTTTCCCCCTCCCTGGCACAGCTGTCGAGTCCATCTCCCTCCTCCACCCCCGGCCTCAGCAAATGGCAGCCCTGAGTCCCCTGGGGAAACCTGGGCCACCCCGGCAGGGTTCCGACCCCCTCCTCCTCCGGCCACCAGCCGTCTCGGCCGGGACCACTGCTCCCCCAGCCAGCTGTGTCTTGTGGGGGGGCTGCCCCACAACGTGACCCCATATTAAGAGGTGAAGAGGGGCAAGCAGTGCACCGGGGCTCTGCGCTGTGACTTTAGAGATCCTGTCTCACCCTAAAGCACAGGGTGTTGGGTTCACTCTCCTTCCTCCAGCCACGAGGATGAGGACAAAGACACATCTTGTGCATGGCAAGGTCCACCCGCATAGCTTTTTAAGGTTTCCTGGCCGTGTCCCAGACACTCTAGACTCATCCACGCAGCCCCATCTTTCTATCCTGGGTCTTGCAGGGGAGAATGCAGGAGCTGTGGAAAAAAGACCTGCCATCAGAGCCAGAAATAAGGTGGGTTTTTTTCTCTTACGCCCTTCACAGCCTCACTGGGTGCGGGAGGTTTTACTTAGGGAGCAAAAAAACCCGACACAGTCAGGGCAGCAAGCTAAAGCATCACTGAAGCACCTGGAAGTGGCCTTGCAGGGCCACCACCACTCTCCCACCAGGCTACCAAGCCATGGCAACGTCCTCATTCCTGGGCTGTTCATACAAGGAGGTGAGGGTCCAACCATGGGAGCACAGCTACACCACAGCCCTGCAGGGAGCAGGAGAGACCCCTGCATCCCAGCCCATGTGAGAGGGTAGTGGGGCTCCAGTCTCTGCTCAGTTTTTGATCAGAGATGGGCTCGGCTGTCTCGGTGCCAGGAGTATGCCTGCAAGTGCCAGCACTGCCCAGAGCTACCTCCTGAGGGGACTAAGGGTGGCCTGAGAATGGGCTGAACCAGGAAGGGGGGAAAGGCAGGAACAGCTTGGCTCTGCTGCTAATAAATACAAAATAGTAGTAGCTCCTCTTCAGTGTGTGATTACCTCCCAGCCTCATAAACAGACTGCAATATTTACAGTGAACTTGTCCTCCCTGCCGCTCTCCACCAGAAGACATTCAGCTCCATCCAGCTGGCTGGTTCACCCTGGATAGCCCTGCTCGCCATGGAGAAGCATCGCCTGGTCTGAGCCTGCCGGCATTCAGCTAGGGACAGACAGCCGGGATCGGCTGGCAGGGTGAAACCCCCTTTGAATAGCTTGGAAAAAGTCCTTGCAGCAAATTAAGTGAAGCTCACAGCCTCCGCATGCTCTCTGGCTCGTCTCCATGGTGAGAGAGACCTCCCCACCTTGCTGGGTTCCTTTGCTAGAGCACTTACAGCTCCTACTAGATCTCTCACTTTTTCCTTGCCTTTTTTTTAAAAAGCAACTGCACCAAGGGCCTGATCCTTCCTTCCACCTCCTCTCTTTGGCATGAGTGGGAGCAGGTTTGATACAAGACACTCATGGAGGTTTTTGAAGTCTGGCATGGAAACAGTGAGAATGGGGATGATGGGCTCAGCCATGCTGCGCCTGCTCTGCAGGATGATGTTTATTTAGTTGCTGCTCACCGGTCGCCTGGGAGAAGGCAGGACCAGGGCTTGGAGCACACCAGTGCCAATGCCCTTGTGCCAGATGCACCAACCACCCCCTGCAAACGTGAAATACACAGGGCAGTGAGAGCGCCAGTCATCTCACTATGAGCTGGGGCAAATTTGTCTCATTCTCTCAGTCCCTGGCTGCAGAGTGCACAAAACCATGAGCATTATGGGCACCGAGTGGTAGAGAAAATCATGCAGGGCCCTTGCATGAGCTGTGCATGTGGGTCAGCCCCAGGGCTTGTGCTGGAATTGCAGAGACACAATAACAGGCTGTGACCAGCAATGCCGAGCAGCGAAAAAATATCCCTGTATAATTATCATATCCGCCCTGCCGGTCAGCCTGGAGACTTGTCATTGTCCTTCTGCAGAGGGCAGAGGCCACTTCACACAGCAAACCCTGGCCAGCCTGAAAGGAACATCTGAAGGGATCCCTGCGAACTAAGCTATGATTACTTTTATTTTTGGTTTTTTGCTTTTTTTCTCACAACAGGAGGAGAAAGAGACAATTAAGAGTGGGATTGTTTGTAGCCATGCATTTTACTGTGGGAGACACCTGTCTATGGAGGAGGAGCAGGCTGCAGGCTGGGGATGCTTGTGGTCTCCTGAGGGTGAGGAGCATGGGGATAGGGAGAGCTTGGGCACCCTCCCCTCCCCTCCCCTGGCACAGCCCCCAGCACGCCTTGACCTGGCATATATCACCTCTGCTAAAGGCAGAACTCTGCTTCTGCTTAATAAATGTTCCCTCCAGAGTTCCTCCAGGACACCCAGTGTGTGTGTCCTTGTCCCAACACAAGGGGTGCCCCTCCTTCTTCTCCCTCATTGCTTCTTCTTGGGAGATTTGCTCCTGAGCCCACATCCCATAAGAGAAGCTTCCTCCCCATTGTGCTGCGTATTGTGCCATCCCTATGCGACAGGGTGGCACGTGTCTTGTCTTGAGCTGCGATTTTCCACTTGGAATATGGGTTTTTGACATGACATACGTTACATGTCATGACACCTCGCTTGCCTTTATTACTGCAGTGGGAGAGGGAGGAGGGGAGACAACCAACTGCTGCCCCTCTACTCTGCATGCTCACTTCTTTAGCAGAGAGATGAAAAAGCCCTGCTCATTTTTCATCCTGTGCATGTGTCCCCTGTTAGCAAGGCAGAGCAAATGCACACCTTCAGTATTTTGGGGAGCCCATAGATGCCATAGCAGCCAGGAGCCCACAGAGTGGCTGCAAGAGCCGTGTCCCCCTGTGCCTGACAAGGGAGGTGATTTCTGCTAAATGGAAATGGAGTCATAGGCAACAGGAAAACAAAATTCAGTGCTGGCCAGGGAAGAAGCTAAACAAAGGGCTGAGGTCTCTGCCCTGGCATAAGCAAGGTCTTCCTTGCATGCATCACCTCCATGGAGTTCGGCTCTGTTGCATATTTTACCTGCATTCATTATAGCACCAGGGCCATTTGTTTGTGTGTAATAAAGGGGGTCTGGGTGAAAAGCATGTAATTAGCACATCCATCATACAGGTTTTTTAGATATCAATAAAACATTGATTCCCTTCTTCTATAAATTCTTGCACTGTGGTGAATACAAATCAGTAGCTGTGATGGAAAAGGAATGCATAACCCCGCATGGAGGTGCATAAATCTCCCCTCTCACCAGCATATCATTAAACCGCTTAAACACTGAGGGGAAAACTCCTCTTCCAGGTGTCAAGTGCTGCTCCCCAAGCATACCTGGAGCCTTGCTGGACTGACATTAGCAACAGCATGGTTGCAACACAGCATGTGGCCAGCAGTTCAAAGGTTGCAGCCAGAGCTGTGCAAGTAGTGGCTCCTTCCATAGACAGAGATAATTCACCACTAAGTCTTTTTGGTTTGGGGCAGTCAGATGAAATTTTATATGGTACTTTCTTTTCTAAATTCAAATGAAAAACAAGGAGAAATTTCATTTTGTTTGACCTGGAGCGTTTTGGTTGGTGCGAAACAAACACAAAAAGCTTCATTTTTGTTTCATTTTACTCAGCCTCCTGCTCTATCCATCATTTTCCATCCAAAAACCACAGCAGAACCCTCAGATTTGAAACAAAACCTTAGGTGTTATTCCTTTAAAACAGCAAAATAAAAAGTCACTTCTTACTTTTTTCTTCTTTTTTTCTGCCTAAGATAATTATGAAATTTAGCTCAGTTTTGGATGTTTCAGTTCCTCTGTAGCTGTGTAGAGAAGATAGAGCCAAGGTGTTCAGCAGGAAAGCCAGGCTGAGGTTTGACTGCTGCAGGGCCGCTACCTCCACACTCTCCTCCACTTGCCAGCTCCCCCTTATCTCACATCTCTGCATGGCAGCAGACAGTGAGTAATGGCTCCATTTGTCACAGCCCTGTCACTGCAAGGCCATTGATGTCGCTCATTTTGCTTTCCATCTCCCACAGGCAAGGTCCTCTGCATCCCTCTGGTGCCCAGCTCCCAAATTCCTCCTCAGCTCTTTGGCTGCTGTGCCTAATGGCACCCCAGTGCCCACTGGCCTGGCATGCACCAAACATCTCACAGGCAGGAGACCTAGACTGCAGTGTTGGAAACAAGTGCCTGGCAGTGATGCTGCCTTCACCTGCAGCCCACCTTGGGGTTATCTGGGGCCACCAGCAGCATTTCTCCCTAGTGAGCACTTGGACCTGCTGTCTGTCCCTGCACAGCCCTAGGGCAATCCTCTGTCCCACAGAGATGAGCACCAGCTGATGAGTTTAATGAGCTCTCCCTACTGGGGAGCATCCTGCATCCCTTCCCAAACCCATCTTACTGGGGGTTACTCCTCATCTTCCATTCCTCCCTGAAGCCCTCCCTGAGGACTGTCCATGGGTGACAAGGTCCACTGAAGAGGAGATGCAGCTCCAGGAAAGCTGCTTCTGATCCTTTCCCTGCTCTGCTGCTGCCTCTGTTCTTCCTCAACCAGGAGCAATTGAAGGGAGTGCCTGTAATTGCAGCTGTCAGCAGTAACAATCACGGCACTGCCGTTATAAATGGCTCCACTCTGACTTTTACTTACAGATTTCCCTCACGTGATGCTACAAGTCGTGGAAGGAAGAAACTGCGCCACAGAAAAGCAATTGCACCTTCCAGCTCCGTGGAAGGAAATTTATGGCTTGTTTTGGCCATAAAATATAATAGGCAGGGCTCAGGTTGCAGATCAGTGTGTCCTGACCAGGCAAGCTCGGGGGGGCTGGAAGAAAGGAACACCCGGCATTCCCTTCACATCGCCCCTCTGGGTCTGAGCCTGGGTGTCAAAGCCCTTGTGCCTGCCCGCTGTTAGCAAGGGAAGGGTTTTAGTCTAATTCCTGCCGGACATACTAAATTGCAACACCTGGAGCCAGAGAGGAACTGTGGCAGGCAAGTATCTCGGGCTGTAGAGGGGACCCTTGCTGAGTCTGCTGGCATTGAGCAGAGGCACTCAGAAATGCTGGATGTCTCTGCTGCATACGTGTGGTTTGCGGCACTGGGGCTAATTTCTATGGCAAGGACAAAGCCAGGCTATGACCAGTCCATGGCTGCCATCAGAGACAAGAGCGCTGTTTTCCAAGCAGCTGGCCGGGAACAGCCAGCACAAACCCAGCGCAGCCACTCCCCAGCCCAGGAACACAACTGCTGCGTGGCCTCTTGCTCTCTGCCCTGGCGGCACAAGCACGTTCAGGACATGTTCCTAGTTGCTTTAAGTGATTCTTTCCCACCTGGCTTCTGTCCTGAGGCTGCAGGACCTGGAGCTGTGTGTTACAGCACCTAGAGACAGTTCACGCTCAGCCCTGATGTGTGAGGGAGTGACCTGGAGGCGCATGATTCCTTCCAAGCCAAGCAAGACCCCCTATGGAGAAACAGACTAACCTAGTAATGTCCCAGAAGATCACCAAATGGACTTGCTGTGAACAAGGTCTGTCTGCTGCAGCACACTGGGGCACCAGCAGATGTTGACCACTCTAAGGATGCTTGTGATGTAGGGCTCAGTCAGGCAGGGTCAGACCAGGTTTGGCAGGAGCAGCTGTTGTTTTCCTGATGTGGCCCTTGCAAATAGGAAGCCTGTGGCATTTTGTGCACTTTGATAAGGTTCAGAGGTTGTTAAAGAAAACACAAAGCTATGGCAGGATTTCCAAAAATTCCCAGTAAGGCCAGCTAGCTTTGGAGATTTCTGCCGTAGCTATCACCACACACTGTAATCTCACCTGCACTTAGTTTTTTGTTGACATGCTGGAAAAGGGACACAGGTTTAGTGCAGAGAGTCACAGTGACATGTCCTCCAGCATGCAGTTACACCAATGCATCATGTCACACACAGTTATGGTCTACTTTTCCCAGTGGGGACCACTTGCCAAACATAAAGTGTCTTCATATCAGCACCAAGGCACAACCCCAGCAATTGTCCACCTGCAGCCCATCGATTATTGGGGTGGCACAGAAAAGGGTGGTTCCTCCAGCCCTACCCCACAGCCCCAAATCCATCTGGCTCTGGAGCAGAGGGAGGGAAAGAGCAGCTTGCTGTGAGCTCCTGCCTGGGCAGCAGGAGGGAGGGACCTGGTCAGTCATGCAAAGGGCACGGTTCCACTCCCAGTGCCACCCCACCGTTTTATTATTTATGTGGCAGCTTGGTGCTTGCACCATCAATACATTAAGATGTGCTCATACATTGTGTTTAACTCTGTGACCTGCCACAGCTTCAGCATGGTGGTGGCATTGGCTGTGTAAGCTGGTAGCAGGAACTCAAGAGACACTTGTTTTCTGTCCCAGATCACATCCCTTCCCACTGTTTGGCAGGGTGCTGCCCCAGTTCCTTCACTCCCTTCACATGGTATATCCCCCTGGACAGGCGACAGCAATCAGGATGGCAATGGGGAGGTAAGAGTGTGTTTGAGGAAAGCAAACTCGGGGTAAACAGGATGGAGACAGTCCCAAGGCCACCTGGCACTTTACCAGCCTGTCCACTGGAAAACATCCCAAAGGGATAAGGGTCCATCCTGATCCAGGCCATGGTGGGGTGATGCTACAGACATGTAGAGGTTCTGAGAGGATGGAAACTGCACACCCGCCAAGAGTGAGGCAGTTTTGGGGCAGGAGGGTCAGGGGCTCTTCCCAGGGCTCTCCTGGAAACAGCTCAGGCAGCTCTGGAGCTCAGAGGAAGCAGCTCTTGTTTCTTCTTTAATTTTAGACCTTTTCAGGGTGTTCAGTCTTCTTAACCACTGGTCAGCTGCTGTCTTCTCACACAAAGCAAGTGTGCATAAATTAAACCAGAGACATATATATGTGTTGGAAACAATCCAGGAGCAATCACTTACATGCCAGTGAAGGGCGTGAAACCCCCCATATGCTCCTGGTTGTAAGACAGCACAGTAAGTCCCACCCGAGCCACCACCAGAACTCTCCCTAGGACTTGTCCCTCTATGGTGCTGGGGGACACTGCACCCCTCACAGTACCAGAACATGGCCAAAAGCAAACTGGCAGAGGCATCTTGGCCTAAACTGGGCAGATGAGTTTTTCCTTATTCCCTGTCTGGGTTTCCAGAGAGAACACCCCTGCAATCTCAAGCAAAGTGGAGGGGACATGTGCAAGCAGCGAGGAGCTGCTGTCTGCACACAGCCGTGCATACATCGGTTGTGGGTCAGCCTGGGAAAGGTCAGCCTGCTCAGGGGCACTGGGTGATGAGCGGAGAAAGCCCTCCAACCCCCATGGGGCAGGCGCTCAGCCAAGGGAGCTGCTGCTGCTTTGGCTTTTTGCTCCATGTTTCTGCATCTCTTGCTGCCAGGGGTAAATTGTTGCCTGACTTGGGATTTTTAACATCAGGCATGCTGACACTGAGCAATGTATGGGCCAAATCCTGCCCCAAAGAGTGTAGGTAAGGTGATACATAAGCTCACTGGGGCATGGTTACTGCCAACAGACCAACATGTCCATGAGGTGGTGGATAGAGACAAGGCTGCTCCATCTCTGGGGCTGGCTATTGGAGATGTTGACTCCTAAATCCAGTTTTGTGACATGCTCAAGTCCTGGTGGATCAGATTCAGCCACAGGGTAAAGTGACCCAAATGCAGCCAAGGTGGAAGGAGGCGTGTCCCCTCCTGGCAGGCCTAATCCTGGCTCCCACCAAAATGGGGATGAAAGCATAATCTTACCCTACTTGGAAGAGCTGCAGGAGGTTGTGGCTGCTGGAACAGCCCTTGAAAGGGGCCAGATCAGTACCAGCGTCCCTGCTGCTGGAATCAGGCCCATCTAATGCATTATTACTGCCTGGAACCACTGCTCCAGGCATCTTGCCTGGATGTACAGATGCCCTGACAATTCCCAGTAGATTGGGCTGTGCTACTCCTGGTCTGACCCTGTGCACTCATTGCCTCTGCCCTGGGGACTGATACCCCGCCATGCTCCTGATGCTCATAATCCCACCCT
>WYDI02032068.1:4342-15676 GCA_009867235.2 Psittacus erithacus
CTGACCCAAACTAGCCAAAGAGGTATTCCATACCACAGCATGTCATGCCCACTATATAAACTGGGGGCAGTTACCCAAAAGGGTTAGATCACTGCTCGGCCGGGGTGGGTATCGATCGGCAGGTGGTGAGTGGTTGTATTCTCTTCCCTTGTTATTTTCTTCATCATTATTGTTATTGGTGGTAGCAGCAGTTTGTGTTATACCTTAGTTACTGGGCTGCTCTTATCTCAACCCGTGGGAGTTACATTCTTTTGATTCTCCTCCCCATCCTTCCGGGACCAGGGGGGAAGGAAGAGGCGGGGAGTGAGTGAGCGAGCTGTGTGGCTGACCTGACGGGACTTAAACCACGACACCCTGAGATGCAATACTTACATATACTTAATGCTGATCATAGTTATTAACAGTTTTTTTATAAGGCACTGTCTGAAAAGATTAAGAGTAAAGCCGCTTTCATCAGAGATACATACAGGACTTAGAGATAATCCATATTTTGCAGCGCACTCATTAAGTCCCATCCTAATTAAAGTAGCATCAGAGGAATAGCAACAGCCTCATCTTTTGTTTTTCATTATTATTCACTACATGTTCAGGGAATCCAATTGTTTCAGACTCTTTATGAACTAGATTCAATATATTGTAAAACAGCCCAGAAAAAGCCTCTAGTTAATCTGCCTAAGGTAAACAAAGAAAAGCAAACTACTTTAAATTCTTCTCCTCTACACTTGCAGTAGGTTGCGCATATTTCCTAGCGTCTTTTCATGGCAAGTTTTCATGATAATCGGTTTCAAAGAAATTAGAGATAAAAAGATTAGCAGACTTCTGCATCCACTCCCTGGAAATGCTAACAACGTCTGCACGTACTCCAATGTTTTCCACCAGAAGAGCAAATCTCATACATTTGGGCATGGAGACCACTGTTAAAGGTGACTCTTCATGAACCAGCTGGTCTTGGTAAGCCTTCTTACCAAAGTGCTTAAGCCAAAATACCTGAGGGTAGGATTTAGCTCAATATCAAGGCATCTAAATTTAGTCACCTTCATGTTGCTATGCCCACATGCAGTTTATGTTTGCAGTCAATGCTAGTGAATGGTGATTGCACTGCCATAGTCAATGGCATGCAGGAGGAGGAAAAGCCGGGCAGTCAGAACAGTATCGCTTTTAAGATCCAAGGAATTGCTCTGCCAGCTCCAGCCTTTTACTGTCTAATAAGGTTTAGCAGACACATGACCATGCTAAACAGTCCTTTTAAGATATAACATACATATCATGCCTACTGTTAACTTTTAAATACGTAATATATAACCTATCATACCATGTATTTGAAAATTTTAATTGATAACACAGTTTTCATACATTTTCATCTGCTCCAAAAGTACTACATTTCTGGCAACCACTCTCCCTATTAATCTGTAGACTGATGAACACAGAATCATAGAATAGTTAGGGCTGGAAAGCACCTTAAGATCATCTAGTTCCAATCCCCAACATCAGACAATAAATTAGAATAGTATCCATTATATGTATGAGCAAGTCCAACCTATTTGAATTCCGACCTGGTTATTCTCCTGCTATTAGATGCAACACTCAACTTACCAACCTCTTTTAAAGACATAAATGTACCCTCCCATGTTTCACATTGCTTGCTTGATAAAGTCATTTCATTTCTCACACATTCACTTGTATAAGAAGCCACAATTAAATACCTTCAAAGAGCAGCTGACACCTTGTGGAAAACTTAAAAAACAAACCATTCCATTTTGAAGGAGTTTTCATAATACTGGGTATGTTTTCTGATGGTTTATTCGTGATATATAACACCAAATACTTTTTAAGGCAACACCTCTTTCAAAGGCCTTGTCCCCAGAGAGAACAGCAGTTTCTACAGCAACCAGTTGTGAAATCTTAGGTCCAGGATTAGCACATAAATAAAGCAAAGTGTGAAGAGAAAGGCTCTTTTCTACTAAAATTCTTCTGTAGTGGAAAGCCAGAGAAAAACAGCCTCAACAACTAAGTCTAGTGGAAGAGTTATACGTAAATAAAGTTTTGGGAACTTTACCAGCTACACCCATTTACCACAAAGGTCTGCAGTAATCATACTGCATCTGAAACATCCTTGCCCTGTATGCCATAAAAATGCATAATTCACAAAGTCTGCTCTTGTATCACCCTCACCTCATGGATTACCATTCCTCAATACTTAAATTCCTTTCTTCCTGATTCTCCCCTTTTCATTTTGGCATAGTTAGAGCAGAGTTCAATCTCTCTTGAGGTTCAACTGTATGAGCAGTGTGTCACATGGAAGAAAAGTCATCTGAAGGAAGAGATGTAAGGAGCATCACTGGGGCTATAGAGATGCCTTCACTGAAGGGATGGACACATGTAAGCCCAAAAATTCCATGTGTGCCTGGACAGTAAATTGAGTATCCAGATACAGATAGCATTGAATAAGAAGGGTGCTAGAACATTTGCAAGGCAGTCATAGGGTTATACTTTCAAGCAGAGATTAAGCAGCTAATTAATTGATTAATCAAAACAATTAACTAGATGTCAAATCACCACAGCAGCAATTTAAACAGTCAATTAATTCATATATTCAAAAGAACAGTAAATAATTAATAAGGAATTAAAGAGTTTGTTAATTATGTGGCAGTAGATTAGTGATGTAGAAAACTAAGTGAGAAGCAATTATATAATTATGCAGAGAATCAAATGAGCCACAAAATATTTATGCAAAGAATCCATACAAACGGGCAGTTTAAAAGCAGATGGGTGGCAAAAAATGCTGAGATATGTTAAAAAAAATGTTTAATAAGGATCAATTATACTGGCAGCTGTAGTTAGCTAAGCTATTAAGAAAACCATTTGAATCAAGAATGAAAGTCAGGTCAGAAATCAATCGAGTGAAGAGAATTAGGTTATCAAATAAGATTCTAAAATAAAGACTCATCCAGACATTGGGAGTTATTGACAGTTCCAAGGGGCAGGTCTGATTTAGAAACACAGGTCAGTGAAATGGAAACAGACACTGAAAATACACTTTTGCTGCAGCATTTGACTATGCTAACCTTGCCATCGGCTTTGCCACCTCACTTTCCTTACAGCCTGCATTGTATTTAGTTTAGATTAGAAATCAAATAGAATTCAATTTGTCTACAAGTTGCCATACATACAATTGTAACGGTGTTAATTCCCAGCCAAAAGCATCTGGAAAACTTTTCTAGAGATGGTTCAGATTTCCATATGCAATGGAAATACTTTCCATCATTCAGGCTCTACTGAGTTCATTGCCCATCACAGTGCTGCAGCGCAGGAAGGACAGTCTCAACTTGTAATAATTAGTATTGAAACTAATATTCTTTAAATAAACTGTTAAGATTTCAGCAGTATATCCTTCACTTCATAAGGAAGGGCTGCTTTATTTCTGTCCCCAGGGAAGATTTGCACCATTCCCTTGGAAATTCATGCATTCACCTAACTACTGCTTCAAATTACGGAGAACTGGATCCAAGGTCAGGATCCAGCCAGGATCTAAGTTCAGGATCATCAGTTTCCATGCAGAAAAAAATAAAGCGAAACGTGAGTGCTCATGTCCCCCATGGAGGAGTTTCCAAGCATTCTCCAAACTCCCCTTCCTACTTTCCTAGGCAGAAAGGAAATTCATTAGAAGTAGATGAATTGCGTCTCTTTTTACTCCTCTCAATCAGCAAGATACATACTCTCCTAATGGAAAAAAAGAACTGTTGTGTTTTTGCATAATTATAGAATTTCTCTGAAATTTTTGTTCATAACTCTTAAATAAAGAAAACTTTTCCAGGAAAAACAGTTAACCTTTTCCCCTCGCACACACACACACACAGAGAGCTTCAGATGCCGTAACAGCCTGACCTGAGGTCTGAACCATTCCTCTGAAATGAAACACTTCAACGGCTGAGCGAAATTTGGGATAGAAGCACTATTTATTAAAGAAACATTTCATTGTCAGAAACAACTCAGAGCTTTGAGAATCTCCACAGACCGAAAATGGAACAAATAAACGGTGACAATAACCCACCACATTAACCTCTCTTCATTTAAAACCTAACCTCCCAGTATTACCTCAAGAAAAGTCTCAACAGAAACAAACAATTACCATAGCTGAAAAGGCCATTGTGCTCCCTTAACAGCTGTAATGAAAACCACTGTTAGAAACCACAGCTTTATCACTCAGCTGTTTTCTGTACCTTAAACTCCTCATCATGGCTTGCTGCTTAGCACACGTTTCCCGCTCAGGATAAAACCACAAGAACAAGGCTCTAAGATGCAGGAACCACTTCTGTAGCAGTAGAAGGCACCTACACTTCAGAGCAAATCTTTATTTCCCCCGGTGAAGGGCAGCCTTCCTTTCCATAATACCTTCATAGGCCACACAGTGACTATTGAGAAAGTCCTTTTTAATAGAGGGACCCACATTTTATCTTGAAGTAAAAACCATCTAAATTCATGCATTTATTGTGAAAGATATCAGAAATGGATAGGTGTTCTTGTGTTATCTTGTTGGCACTTGGAGGTCCAGGAAGGATGCTTTGTGGAAGTTAATTTGTCAAAACACCCGCCTGATAGGTTACTTATATTACAGTAAAAATCAAGGTAAGTTTTATTTCTCTGAGACAAATATGCAAACCTACTGTTTAACAATGTCATAAGAATACAGTGTGCAGACTCATCCAGCTGTTATCTAAAGGCAGTTAGCATTAGAAATGGAAAGTATATTCTTACGAGCATCCTCTCTCTCAGGACTTCTCTCCAGGCACTGAGATGGCCCCTTGCTCTACACGATGCCAAGTCGTAAATAAGAAAGAAAATAAAAGCAGTAAATGATACTTAAAATAGTATCAGAGGCCGAGCAGAATAAAATGCTTGCCAAGTGAGAAAAAAAGAAATCAATATTATTTAACACATTTCTAGATTGCCAACCACCGCAGCACACAGGAGCTTATAACAATAAAAGTACAACTGCAATACAATACCAACAGTGAGCAGCAACAAAATCGATCAAAAGCTAAGTGAAATGCATGAAGCTATGTTTTTAGCTAAGAAAGCTCTCCTGTCCTCCCAGAGCAGACTGTAAAAACCAAGAACAGGCTTTTGCTACAAATCTCAATGGTCACAGCAAAAACTAAGGAAAGCAAGCTTACAGCCAACGTTTCATATCCACTGCTAATACTGAGGAGAAGAAATGTCATTAAGTGGCAGAAAAAAGAATTAAAGGTACAGTATTCCAAAGTGATTCAAAGATAACAAGAGATCTGTTATACACAAATACTCCATAGCATTATTTTTCAAAGGCCTCTCTGGATTCTTCATTAAGAGCTAGAAATACATACAAGAGTCAGGGGCAGTCATGGGAAAGTCAACCTAAAGCAAACATAATGAAAAGGCTATTGCCATCAAAGATCTTGCGCATCGCCTTGCTCTGCCTAAGGACTTACTTGGAGCAATAAGCATTTCCCATATTTACAACTGAAAGAAGTTTGCTACATGAATTTTAAGTGAAGAATTATTTTTTTACAAGTCTTCACTCATTAGTAAATGGGAAATAAGGTAAAAAGTCCTGGATGCCTTTCCATACAGAACGCTTTATCTCACTGGGAAATCAATTTGTTTTCAGCTTTTCCTACATACACTTAGTATCCCCAACAAAAAATGTGTGTCTGCATTGGTGTGACTCTTAGCAGCTCTGAGCATGTGAGAAAAAGGGGCAGGCAATCTTAACCTTCTGATTTAGATAAGGGCTGACCAGGTTTCCCCAGACACCTCTGTTAGGAAATGATGTTCACACAAATTCTAAGGACTTCTGGTATTTTTCCAGCTGGTTCAGAGGCAAGTCTGAGCTACTGACTCGATGTGGCTGTCCAGGCATTCAACCCACAGTGTGTGTGCGCACCAACTACATGGGCAGCAATTCCAAAGCACCTGTCAAGCACATACAAATAGCATCCAAATATGTGTGTTGATACTCCGATGAGGCCAGAGCACATGTGAGTCAACAAGCAAATGCTTCATAATGTGCAATGACACTCCTCTCCAAAAAATCCTGGATAGGAATATGTAGACATGTGCTATACATGATATATATATTCCAGCTGTTTCCTCTCTTCTATGCTGCCAGAGACTCTGCTGCTCTCCTGCCTCTGGCAGTTACAGAAGTGAAAGAAAATGCAGGACAAACAGATCTGCCAAAGGGCATAGATCCATATGGTGTAGGAAAATACAGGAGTGCATCAGCATCACCACAAAATAACAAAAGCAAAGCACTGCAGAAAACGGATGCCTCCAGAGAGAGTAAAGAGACACAGGAGGAAGGCTTGCAGCCAAGGGAATCTGCAAGTGAAGGCTCACACACCAGAAAATTGAAACTCAGACAAAAGGGTCACTAATCCTGTTTTACCTAGTCACAGCATTGTTTTAATCAAATCTAAGCTGCTCAGCTCAGTATCTGTTTCACTGGATGAAATATAAAGCTTTCAGCCCTTAAGCTAAATGAATCCGTGCAAAACAATGAATTTTAATATTGGACCTGGCAGCGTGACACCACTTGTGGCAATGTCGTCTTCTCGAAACCAAAACTTGACTTTGCAATGTACAGAAGCAAAACACCCAACACTCTGGGCCTCCAACAGGGCTCAAGACCTTCCCAGTTAGGCAGTCTTTATTAATCCAAAGGAACACAGAATCATAGAATGGTCTGGGTTTGAAAGGACCTTAAGATCATACAGTTCCAACCCCCTTGCCACGGGCAGGGACTCCTCACACTAAACCATGGCACCCAAGGGTCTGTCCAACCTGGCCGTGAACACTGCCAGGGATGGAGCATTCACCACTTCTTTGGGCACCCTTTGCCAGCGCCTCACCGCCGTTACAGTAAAGAACTTCTTCCTTATATCCAACCTGAACTTCCCCTGTTTAAGTTTGAACCCATTACCCCTTGTGCTATTGCTACAGTCCCTGATGAAGAGTCCCTCCCCAGCATATGAGCCAAATGCTTCTGTTGCTTTACTAACCCGCTTTATTGATATTTGCATGAAACCTGACTATTATGTGAGTCCATCTGTTCCTGCTGCTCATTTATAATGTGAACTCTGAATTCTGCCTTGTTGGAACTGGCTCACATAGAGGTAATTATGTCAGCAAAAACAAAGGATCATGATTCTTAATGGAGAATGGGAAGCAGAAGCTACTAGATTTGCTATTAGTGTCATTTCTAATAATCCTTAAATAGAATTGCTTCTACATACAGACCTTTTCAGGATGTATCGACTGCATTAAAAAGTCAAGTAAATGTTATGTTAAACTAAAAACCAGATCTTTTAAAGACAGAGTAAAAATATTATCTGTTCTAGCCTTTCTCGAATGCAACCAGAGCAGTAAGTAATGTTTAAAGGTGTTTAGAAGACTGTGCTAGTTTCACTACTTATGTATGCACTTCACAAGAGCCACAGGGACATTAGGCAACTCTTCAGCCACGTACTTAAGACACAAGGACAGTAACCAGAGCTCTTCACAGATATTGTCTCTGCAGATCTACAGTAGAGTCCCCCACTGATGTTCTTCATAAACTGACACACAGGCACAAACAGAAGATCCCATTCCTCTGGTGGGATCAGAGTACACATCCACAAGGCAACATAAATGGATCGCAAGATTTGGATTTCCTTGGACTTTAATGATTAATGGCATTTGAGAAAGGAAACCTGAAAGCCTTGAATACCTAAACCCAGACTATGCCACTTTAAGACAGTTAAAACAGCACTGGTTGGAGAAACCACAGTATCAGTTGTCCAGGTTACATTCACTTCTATTTATCCAGATTCTGCCTCAACAGAATTTGCTCTCTCTGGAAGCTGAATGGATCATATTAAAACTCCATTAAATAAACTATCTATTGCATAAACTGCAGTATGTTTTTCACTGGAAAAATAAAATGGTATTTGTGAGACATTCACTACTTCATGGGTAACTTTCATATATGTCTAATGTGAAACTCACTTCAGTTTGCAAAGATTAATGATTTGATTTTTCCTTTTTGCTTAGTAACAGCACACAGGGCAATACAAGCTGGAAAAGTTGGCATTTTTAATTTGAGCAAATTCTACTGAGCAGGATCCAAATCCTTAACTGGAGAAAATCAGCATAATTTCTCCAACATTAAATGCTCAAGAAACACAGAGTCCCACCTTCCTAAGTTCTGAAATAAAAAAAAGACTCTTTTTATTATTATATTAGCCTGCAGAAAGTTAAATTTGATTAGGGAAATCAATATTGCTTGGAAATCATGCTACATAATACCAAAGTAGCTCTTTCCTAGAAAACTGAGAACAGAATGAATGAACGAGGCATAACCGCAATGCAGTGCTTCTTCCAACAGCAAGACCTGCAAACTTCCCTACCAGTTCTCTAAATAGCAGCTGTGATTTCTTTTTCTAATTACAGTTCACTCTCTCGCCCCTCCTCCAACCCCAAACTAATTTTAACATAGCTTCTTGTTAATTAACTATGTTAACTGGTAATGCTTCTTGGCAAATTTAGCAGGTTTCTGGCTCTAATATCTATGTCTAAATGCAGAGTCATCCTGATAAAATTCATGAAAAATCCCTCCCTCTACACTTTACACCTCCTAGCTCAAAAATCTATCTTCTCTTACCTACAGTCTGGCTGTGAAGTCTCAGAGAATTCTGAGAAAACCACTACAGAATACACTGCAAGCCAGAAATTAAATAAGCGCATCCTATGCCATAAAGCTCTATTTCTCAGGATGCTTTCTCTTGGGGGTCTTCAGATATGTCATAGTTACTAATTTCTGAATTAATTAGGGAAGAAAAAATAAGATGCAAGTGCAAACTAATTTCATCCAGCCCTGCAAATATATTAAGTGCTGAATCTTCTCTGAGGTTTGGAATTTAATACATTAAGGAGTACAAGTCATCTGTAATGGCACGGAGCTCTGCTACATGCAGCTGCATTTAGCCACAACCATTACTGAGTCCATGAAAGCCACTGGGATTTAGCTTCCTTGAAAACTGTTGCTTATTTATTTAGAACTCAAATATCAGTTTATAAAGGCAGTAAGCTAACTGCAGATTTCAAAACTCTGGTTTCAGTTATTTTAAATTATTTTTAAAACACTTAGAATCATAGAATGGTTTGGGTTGGAAAGGACCTTAAGCTCATCTAGTTCAAACCCTTTTCCAACACCTTCCACTAGAGCAGGTTGCTCCAAGCCCCATCCAACCTGGCCTTGAACAATGCCAGAGATGGAGCATTTACCACTTCTCAGGGCAACCTGTTCCAGTGTCAGCACCCTCACAGTGAAGAACTTCTTCCTGATGTCTAACCTAAATCTCCCCTGCTTAAGTTTGAACCCATCATTCATTGTCCTAATAGAACAGTCCCTGATGGGGAATCCTAACTATGCCATGACCATCATGTTTTCACCAGAACTTTAGAGAAAGGAATCTTCCATCACCACCTCTTTGATTAGCCAGCATCTCATATCCCAAGAGCCCAACATCTTGCACTGACAAAGCACTATGGACCAAACAAATGCATAATTCTACTGCCTCATTGTTGCTATTCTTGGTACAAGACTACTTCCAGTGTGTTCTGCAATGAGATGTGTTGACCGTTGCTCTGCAACAAGACTGGTGAGAAAAAAAAGGGGACCTGAAAGCATTTCAAAGTCATTCTACAATAAATTCAGCAGCCACATAATACTGCACTGGGTCCTGGGAAGCAAGAGCTGCCAACTTAGCTAACGGTAACTGAGTAAACAGCAGAGGCAAACTGCAGGAAAATAACTGCTAATAGAACCAGGAAGAAAAGTGCCAGCTGCATCTGTAACAGGAATTGCATCCACAGCAACACGTCTGCCTGACCCGCAGCATAATAAGTAGTTCACAAGCCTTGGTCTATAGAGTAATGAATAACTCTAAAAGCTATAAATTTTTCAATCACTCATTACAAAGTGACAACCGTTACCATGCCAGAAAGGCGTCATCTCCAATTTGTCTCTGCACCTAATAAGACACTTATGTCTTGATTTTAATGTATGCTTGGAAAATATACCATGTTTTCACTCTCTTCCAATTTAATCTTTAAAAAGAGTTTTTCTGATTTTGTGTACCTTTAGAATTTTTCTTAGTGCAGTTCAAAAGTACCATTGAAGCATTTTCTCCTCAAAACCAGCATGGACTTTTCTTTTAAAAGCCCTTCAAAGCTGGGAGATCACAACTTCCAGAAGCGAAAGGACTGAACTAGTGTCAATACAAGAAGCAACTGGGAAATACAACCCACCCTGGCTCAAGATTGACTTCTACAAAATGTTCTCAGCTCATCAGTCCAAAAACCCTGCCAAGCTTATTCAACCTGTGAAGATCCTAACCTAAAGCACTTGGAAGAGTAGCCAAATACATCAGCAAACCCAACTTAAGTGTTAGTGAAAGTAACAAGTATACAGAAGAAGCTAACAGAATGCATTCTCAATGCAAACACAAATAGCAGTTGTGATTTGCCAGAACTGTGTCACAATGGCACCTGACTCCCACAAGGCTTCCCAAACAATTTCAGTGTATAACCATTAAGTATTACATGACATTTCACATTAAATAAAAGCCCTTCAACTTTAGGTGTGACATTATATTAACTTAATAAACTTCAGAATTTCCACACTGCAGTTCCTCTGGGCCAAAATGCAAAGAAATGTCTTCAAAATTAAGACAGGTTTTTCTAATGAGCAGTTACACAAAACAACTTTTTCCATAAACAGTATTTCACACCTTCAGTCTTTGTTATTTTTACTTTTAACTACTGCTAAGAAGACATAAATTCAACCCCTAACACTAATAAGCAAGGCCTCCAGGGGTTCCGCTTAAATCCTCCTAGCAGGAAAAGCAGGCAATGAAAGAAAAGCCAGAGCGTACATCAAAACTCTACCTATTCAATGAGATTCCTTGAATTTGACTACACACAGTTAAGTATGTGGCATATAATACTATATCTTCGCTTGCAAATAACATGCTGAGTTAACACTACCCTGCACCTGATCTACTTGCAGGAATACCACAACAACTTGTATTCAGTGATTTTGTACTGTGGCTAGGAATGGTAACAGCAGCAGCAAAGGCAGGACCATTTTTAAAGGGTAACTACAGGAAAGATGCTGTCCTGGGTTCAGCAGCAGCAGTCATTTCCCTCCTTCTTAGTAGCTGGTGCAGTGCTGTGTTTTTGACTTTTGGCCTGGGAACAGCTCTGATAACACCGATGTTTTTAGTTGCTGCTCAGTAATGTTTACTCTGACCA